>RJWJ010039660.1:0-14322 GCA_004363605.1 Indri indri | reverse complement strand
TTTTTTTTTTTTTTTTAACTTTTTTATTTGGACAGGCTCTTGCTATGTTGCCAAGGCTGGTCTTGAACTCCTGGTCTCAAGGGATCCTACTGTCTCGACCTTCCATAGTGCTGGGATTACAGGTGCGAGCCACTGCACCTGACCACACAAACCTGTTTATTTATTCAAAAAACAAACTTTTCATTCTGTTGATCTTTTGTATCTTTTTGTTTCAATTTTATAATTTTATTTCTACTCCAATCTTTATTTTTTTCTTTTCTTTTGTTAATTTTGGGTTTGGTTTGCTCTTGATTTTCTAGTTCTTTAACATGCATCATTGATTTTCTTATTGCTATAAATGTCCCCCTTAGTATTGTTTTTTTTCTGTATCCTAGAAGTTTTGATATGTTGTGTTTTTATTTTCATTTGTTCCAGGAAATTTTTAAATTTCTTTCATAATTTATTCATTTACCTAATGGTCATTCAGAGGCATATTGCTTAATTTCCATGTATTTGTATACTTTCCAAAGTTCCTCTTCTTATTGATTTCTAGTTTTATTCCATTGTGGTCATAAAAGACACTTGATATGATTTTATATTTTTAAAATTTTTTGAGACTCATTTTGTGGCCTATCATGCGATCTATCCTTGAGAATGTTCCATGTGCTGAGGAGAATGTGCATTCTGCAGCTGTCAGATAAAATACTCTGTAACTGTCTAGTAGGTTCATTTTATCTGTAGTGCAGATTAAGTTCAATGTTTCTTTCTTGATTTTCTGCCTAGATGATCTGCACAATGGTGAAATTGGGGTGTTCAAGTTCCCAACTGTTATTGTATTGGGGTTTATCTCTTTAGCTCTGATAATATTTACTTTATACATCTTTATATATGTACCCAGTGCTCCAGCATTGGGTACATATATATTTATAATTATTATATCTTTTTGCTTAATTGACCCCTTAATCATTATAAAATGACCTTTCTTGTCTCTTTTTACAATTTTTATCTTGAAATCTATTTTATCTGATTTATTTATAGGTACTCCTGTTGTCTTTTTGATTCTATTTGTATGGAATATCTTATTTCATCCCTTTATTTTTAGTCTATGTGTGTCTGTATAGGTAAAGGGAGTTTATTGTAGGCAGCATACAGCTGTGTCTTGCTTTTTAATACATTCAGCCACTCCATGTCTTTTGATTGGAGAATATAGTACATTTACATTCAATGTTATTATTGACAGGTAAGGACTTGGTACTGCATTTTGGTTTTTGTTTTCTGGTTGTTTTGTTTTTCCTCCCTCCTTTCCCCCCTCCCTCCCCCCTTCCTTCCTCCCCTCCTTCCTCCCTGTGAAAGTGACTTTCTCTGGCAGTATATTTTAATTTTTTGCCTTTTATTTTTTGTGTATCTCAAAACTAAATTAACCTTAATATCTTTTTCTGCTCTGATAATCTGTGATTTAAAAAACTCTCAATTTTGCCCGAATTTTTAAAAAGGGGGTTGGATGATAACAGCAGAGTGAAAACCACCTTTCCTGCCTTTTCTGAGTCTTGCGTGTCCACCGCATCACTTTTTGCCTGTGACTTTTTTGAGCTCAGATGCTCCTCTTTCTTTACTTTCTCTCTCAAGCTCTGTGCTGTTGAACTAGCCTTACCAAGTGACTTTTGACTCAATTTTTCTGGCCTTGCTGTGTCAACCGCCCTGCATTGAGTGCGTGGTGCTTTCTCAGGCCTTGCTGAGTCAAGAGCACATGGAGAGCTTGGGATTGGCGCTCAGGCTGTGAGAGGGCAAAGCTCGCTGAGCAGCCAGTTCCCCTTCTCTCCTCTTCACCTGCATTCACCTTACTCCAGACCTTTCCATATCTCTTTAAGTCCTACCCTTCTCACTGCAGCAATAATTTTATACTCATCTCTGAAGATAGAGAACTTTATTATTATATATCCATTTTCTATTTCTTCCCTGCATTTTTGACTGAGGAGTAATCATTCTGGTGATGCTAAAAATAATTGTGGTGAGAGTGGCAATAATTTACTGAGTGTGTACTATGTCTCAGGCACGGCGACAAATTATTGACATTCGTAAAGTGATTTTAACCTCATGCACTGCCATCAGGATGAATATTATTAGGCCACTCTAAAGTTAGGGAAATTAGAAATTGAGGCTTAGTAAAGCATTATTCCAACCTTGCCCAGAAAGCTCAGTTCAGATCCTATGTCTATCTCAATTCAAGGCTCACGTACTGTGCACTGTGCTATACGACTTCATTTCTCTACTTTATCCTTTTCCTTCAATGCTTTCATGAACATTCTGGATTTGAAACCTGCCCCTCTGCTACTTGATTTATATATGTATTTCCTTTGCCTAGTAAAACCTTAGAATTCCCCTCTTCATGATCTCTTTTATTTTCTTTAAAAACACCCCACTGAAGACTGCATTACTTCATGTGTTTTTGGGGGTCCTTTTCAACTACTGTCTTCACTGAATAATTATTATGAACCTTTTGGGTGACTAAGCTGTATTGGGCGTGGATGGAAATACAGAAGAAATGCAAAATCTGTTTCTCAATTCCTGGTTAGGTAGACAAGTCCCTCACATGAAATATAAACGAAATACCTAAAGGAGTATTTGCTCTAAGATGTTTGGGGATTTACTTCTAATCTAACATAAAGGAGTTTTCTTGGTTTTCACCTTCCTTAAATTCTCCACTTCATTAAATTGTGATTTTTCTTTAACTTTTCCATTCTTTTCTCCTCAGACTTCTGATTATTCATCTTGGCTGTTTTCTCTTTTCTTCTGCTTAGATCTCCCAAAGCTTTGTTCTGAGTTATTTTCTTTTTATGTTCCACTATTTTGCTTTGTTATGTTACTACTCTTAAGTACTTTACATTCATTACCCCTAATCTTCAAATATAATACCCCATTTTATACACGAGGAGAATTTTTTATAAGATAGTTAAGAAACGTCCTTAGGTTCTCAAAGTTGATGTTAAAATTAGTGGAACTGAGATTCAATCTATCCTGTGACATTTCTGATATTTCTGCATCACCACATTGGTTTAATTTTTTCTGTACTAATTGTTTTGTCTGGCTTAATGACACATTGAAAGTATTTCAAGTAGATTATATTGGAAGCAGTTTGGTTTGGTTTGATGATTTCATTTGGAGAGATGAAGGATGGAACTGGTATCAGGAAGCCAATAATGAGGTGATTGCAAAACTGCTGGAGTGTTATTTTGAACGAACAACGGTCTTAATTTCTACAGTATCTAGGGATCTATAGCTATGACCTCCAGCAAAGTCTTCCAACTGTTATTATCAAATTAATTTCCTAACTTTCTTTTAAAAGCAGTAAATAATGAATCTCTTCTTTTAAACTTCTGTTGATGTGGACCCAATCATAAAAAAATAGTCTAAATTGAAAAGGAAAGATAAGGCAGATGCGAAATCTTCTCTTTACATTTTTTTTTCTTTTTTAATGTCAGGATAAGCACATGGTCAGTTAGAAAATTTCTTTGTTTTTTCACTGTGTTCTTTAGTTCACCTGGCAGTTTGCAACCTTGTGGGTGGTGGGGGAGGTAGGAACAGGAGGAAAAATGCTTTGTCCCCTCTTTCTATAAATTTAAGCCCATTTCCTCTTGTCCTTTCTCAGGGGTAAGCTTATATTTCCATTTTAAATATGAGCTCCCAAAGGGTATTAACCATGTCATTTTTACTTAAGTGCGTTTTATTTTTTCTAGTATGATGCTGTGCTCACATAACTGATCTACAGTCATAGGAACAAAATGACAAAAACTGCATTCTAGTGACTGTAAGCTAATATTTTACAGGCCACTGTAATGAAAGTTTTGACCATGATTATAAATCATACCTAGAACATACATAACTTAAGGTCTGTATTAACAATACCAATGCCACGAATATATCAATACTAGGCATTTGATTTGAACTCTCCTAATTGAGGTTTTGTGATAATTAGCCAAAGCAGCATAGCATTTACCTCTGCACTCTGTATGAAATGAGGACATTTATAGCCAGTAAATTGATAATATAAACAAAGGCATAGAGGCATGTTTCACTTTCTTTGTGCAGTTTTATAGAAGTGGATTTTACTCTTGTTAACTCACGATGACTGCATGTATATTTTAAAACATGGAAAACTTCAGCTTGAATTTAAATTCTAAAGTCACTGTATTTATAGTAAATGAAATATATTAACATCTATTTCTTCGCTAATTACCTATTATGAAAACACAAATATAAAATTACTTTGCTATGACTTAGTGCAAATTATTGAAATTGTACATATATTATTAGTTCTTTTTAATGTTTTTTTCATTCTTTTCTTCCTTCCTTTTTTCTTGTTTGGGTTTATTTTCTCTCTTCTTTTCCTATACAAAGAATTATAAACTAAATATAGTTTAATATGTTGGATTGTTTACTTTTGCAAGCTTTGAAACTAGATGATGGGGGAAATTGGGCATAGGTCTTCATTTATAGATATTCTTTGTTTTATTCAGGGAAAGCATCTTTCCTTATTTCTTTCCCTATAAACTTTCCAATGGAAGGCAATTCATTTTGGTTTCCTGTCATAGTTCAGTGGAAGATAGCTTTTGCTCTGGTTTAGGGCTCTCTATTTTCAAAACCCTGGGAGGTTAAAAAGTTACCTTCGCTGATTAACAGAGAAATGAGCAAATGTGTGCCTGGAGAGCTATGTGCCTGGAGAGATGGGATGCTGGGGTTATGTACATTTTAAATGAATTCTGATTTTATTAAATTCATTTGCATAATTTGAAGAATGCACGTGGGTTGCATAAAATACTTCTTTAGAGTTGCTCATCTTCATAATTTCTGCAATTTTGTGTCTATGAATGTTAATAGATTTTCCCTGTTTTTCTCTCCTTCCTCACTCCTTAATTGATGGTTCTAATTCATTTGTGCTAAGTTAAGCCTCAAGGGATAAAAATAGCAGGGAATGCCCAGACGCCCTCTTCTGGAAAGATTGTCAGGAGAGAGTAGTCTGCTTTTCAGGAAAGTGCCTGTTTTTCTCTTTGCCTGCCACCGATAAGGACTTACTGCACACCTTTGAAAGAAGGTCAGCCCAGCTGGTGAGCTTATTTCATTGCCTAGTTGGGATCAGGCATCTGGGAGCACTCCCATGGAAGAGCATTATTATGGGGCTGGAGTGTGTAGGAAACAGGGTATATAACTAACGTTTTTATTTTTGTCTCCTTCTTACCAAATCCTGCATTTTTCTAACTAGATCATTATTTTATTTTTGTCTACCAAGAAATTTGGGCTGCTACAAGAGAATAACCCTACACAATAGAAAAGTCTAAAAGAAACTAGGTCAAATTCTGGCAGCAGAAGTAAGGAACTGCAAAAGAATTGGTGTTGATCGACATCCACCAATGATGCCCTGACTCATACTTACTCTTTATGTCCAGCCGTGAAGGCAGTGTTTGGTCTTCCCAGATCCACATACCCCTGAGAAACCCCCAGATGGCCAAAGTTTTTGGTTGTTTATTCTCCTTGCAATGTACATTATATGCCACCTGAATGTCATGGGAGTAATGCTAGCCTCTGTAGACTGATTAAACTAATGTTCATAGATATTTGAAAAATGTTTCAACAATGATAGTCTATCCGTAGACAGAGCACATGCATCAAAGTTGGGAAAGTTGAGTCTGACTTAATGCTTTATCATCTATTGGTGATGGGCCAAAGAAAGTCTTTTGGTGTCCTAATTTTATTATTCATATGGTGGAGTTGTAGATAATAGTGATGATAATAGTCACAACAACAAAAGCAACAGCCATTTATAAATCTGTTGACCACTGTGTAAAGCCTTTTATTTACATCTTTAATCCTCAGGACAACCTGCAGGGTAATATTGTTGCCTTTTTTACTTACGATGAACTAAGGCTCATGTTCAAAATCTCACAGATTTTGGCTTATAGTGTTTGCGGAAATGGTTAAAACAAGCAAAGGAGTATATAACTGCAGGAGAGAGAGGAAGACCATGGCCAGGTTTCTGGATTCTTCCCTGGTGATTTGCCCCCTCCTAGCTTCTGAATCCCACGTGAGGCTGCGGAAGAAATAATTCTATTAATATTGTGCATTTTATGTCCCTCCTCACATTTTCCCCCCAGGTAAGAAAGGAACACATAGATGGCTCTTTCAGGGAAAGTTTCCATCTCCCTTTATCACCTCCAGGCCTATGGCACGAGGCAGAGAATCAGTGTACTCCAAGATATATTTCCAAGAGAACTGTGTAGTCCTTGGACTTAACTTGTGGCAAATCAAAGGCAGTATAACAGGGGAGGGATCTATTCCCTGTTCCCTACAGCCTAGTTAAGGCAACTACAGGCCTTCTGAGACTCTCTGCAATTTCAACAGTGCTTTCAAAGAACTCTAGAGACTGCCTGTGCTAGGGTAAATTTCAAAATGCAGATTCTAGGCCCCTTCCCCAGAATTCCTGTACCAGAATCTCCAGGAGCTCAGGTAAGTCTGCCTTTAACAAGATTCCCAGCTGATGCCTCTCTCTTTCTGCTGTTTGAGACCCACCACTTATGGTGGGAACTGGCTGGGGAGACCCCCACCTGTTCATGGGAAGGAGGTGATTGAATGACTTTTGAGGAAATCACACCTGTTTTGTTCTAAGTCTGAATTTGACTTTCTTTGTGTGTGGGTTCTAATGGTTCGGTTCTGCAGTCACATCTTATTTCTGGAGGAGACAAGCAGATGGCACTTTCACATAGATGCTCACAATCCCATTCCCTGCAAGCTGTAGCAGCATGCCTGTGAGAGTTGCACATTCTGTTGTTCCTTCCTGCCATTGTGCAAGTTCTACTCATCTGTTGCTTATTTCTTGTTTACTTGAAGATAGTGGTGGTTGCAAGAGTTGTTTAAAAAACTACTCTGGGTTTTTTGATGCATATATTTCCTTGCTCGTTTGAAAACTCGTGGCAGTTATTACTAAAAGGATAAGGACATTCTAAACAGTGTGACTTATGCAATCCGTTTGGCACATTTACTTGCCTTCAAAAAAAAAATCTTGTGAGGTTGATCAGATTATCAGTCAAACATGTGCACCAAGTTTTTGTCCTTGTTGTTTCTGCTTTTGGTATTTGTAGTAGTTCCTTGCTTACCCTGATAAGGGAATATCTGATAAGGCTGAGGTCGAACTTTCTATTTGCCTCTGTCACTGATAAATGAGAAATTCTGTCCTTTGTACTTAGACTTGTATTTTATATTATAAAACCATTCTGCTTTCATTTAGCACCTATCTGAATATATTTAACTTATAACCCCAGAAAAATCATTCCTTAGGAATGGGCCATTTTACATTAGTGGTTCCTTTGGGGTCTATTTAAGGTCTCATTCTGTTTTGTGATGGCACATTCTTTTTATCCCTAGTGCTATATATATATACATATTTTTCAGGGTATAAATGGTTAGGAAACTCTTTTTATGTTAATATATATATATCTAAACTTTTGGAGGAATTTCCAATACCAGAGAAAGATCTTATTTCTAATATTAAAAATCCTCACCAATTTTATACTGGCTTAAAGTTGCTATTGATTTCTGTGGAATTTTAAAATAATTTCCATCACTTACAAATGAATTCTATTTTATTTTTCCTTGTACTTAATGTTATTATATCATCATTTAAATGGGAGCAACTTCCATACATGGAATGTTCTCTTTTCTAAGCATTTCCCAAGTTTCCCAAATTCTTTAATTCAAGAGCAAGTCTTTTAAAATAAATTCCAAAAGTGACTCTGGGAACATGGCAACCCAAATATTACTTTTTTACACTCTACTAATAATTCTGAAGTGATTTACTTTTCTTGGGACAAGTGGCTGCTGTGGCAGGGAGCGACTGGTTACGGTAACATTTTAGGAGGTGGAGGAAAGAGCTGCTTCTGGTTTGGCAATCAGGGGAGAAGGTCAGCTTTGACCTCATGTGAATCATCTTTTCTTTTTTAAAAAAACATAATTGACATGTAAAAATTGTATGTAGTTATGGTGTAAACTTATTTTTTTAATATATGTGTACATTATAAAATGATTAATCAAGCTATTTAAACATATGCATTACTTCACATACTTATTTTTTTAAGGGGATGAGAACATAAAATCAACTCTCTTCATAGTTTTCAAGTATATAATATGTTGTTTTTAACTATAGTCACCGTGTTGTACAATAGATCTCCTGAAATTATTCCTCCTAACTGAAATTTTGTGTTCTTTGACCAACATCTCCCCCAATCCCTCCACACCTCAGCTTCTGGTACTAACATTTTATTCCCTGTTTCTATAAGATCTGCTATTTTAGATTCCAGCTCATGTGAATTTTCTGAGTTTTACTGATCCCACAAAGGCCAAAATGGGTTGAGATCTGAAGGCTGGGGCTTTGTGTCTTTGGGTTCAGGATAATGCGGGAGACAACAAACCAGAGCATCTTCCTTCAAGGGCTTCAACCATAGGCTCAGAGTGTTCTCTAAGCCCCAGTCCACAAGGGCAGAGATAATTTTAAAAAGTAACATTCACTGGGTGTCAGGTAGATGGGAGGGGGGAGGAGGGAGTGGGTACATTCACACCTAATGGGTGCGGTGCGCACCATCTGGGAGATGGACATGCTTAAAGCTCTGACTCAGGTGGGTCAAAGGCAATATATGTAACCTAAACATTGTACCCCTGTAATATACTGAAATGAAAAAAAGGGCCTACCTAAATTGAAGTCTGTCTAAATAAATTTATAAAAACCCACATAATTCAATTAATTCCAGCAAAATTTCTTAAACTCGCAGATGGAAACAAATTTGATAACCTTCTTACCTGTGGTTCTCAACTGGGGGCAATTTTGACCCCAGGGGACATTTGGCATTTGGCAATATCTGAAGACATTTTTCATTGACACAATGGGGTATGGTGCTACTGGCATCTAGTGGGTAGGGGGCAAGGATGATGCTAAACATCTTATAATTTGCAGAACAGCCTCCACAACAAATAATTACCCAACCTAATAGGTTAATAATGCCAAGGTTCAATGCCCTGTCCTAGACAAAAAGAACAAGTTCCTACAAAGTGAAAAAAAAATCAGACTGGTATTTGGGTCTTCATTTGTAAGACTAGAAGCTATATGAAGTAGTATAGAATTTATAACTTGACAGCAAAGAACTGCAAGGGAAGAACTCTATTTCTAGCTAACAGTTTGTCACCCTAGTACTTAATTTGAGAAAAGTACTAAAAACTTGACATTAATTTATAACAAATTGACCAGAACAGAGAACCATGGAATAGGAGAAAATGTTTGCAAACTACCTATCTGACAAAGGATGAAACCAGAATATATAAGGAGCTCAAACAACTCAATAGGAAAATGTCAAATAATCCAATTTAAAAATAAATAAACATTTCACAAAAGAAGACATACAAATGGCCAACAGGTATGCAAGAAAAAAAAATGCTCATCATCACTAATCATCAAATAAGTGCAAATCAAAACTACAATGAGATATCATCTCACCCTAATTAAAATGGCTTTTATCCAACAGACAGGCAATAATGAGTGCTAGTGAAGATGTGGAGAAAAAGGAACCCTCGTACACTGTTGCTGGGAATATAAATTAGAACAGCCACTATGGAAAATAGTATGGAGTTTCCTCAAAAAACTAAAAATGGAACTACCATCTGATCCAGCAATCCTATGCCTGGGTGTATATCCAACAAAAAGGAAATCAGAATATTGAAGAGATGTCTGTACTCCCATGTTTATTGGAGCATTATTCACAATAGCCAAGATTTGGAATCAAACTAAGTGTCCACCAATGCATTAATGCATAAATAAAATGTGGTATATACATACAGCATGCAATATTATTTAGCCATAAAAAAGAATGAAATCCTGTCATTTGCAACAATATGGATGGAACTGTAGCACATTAAGTTAAGTAAGCCAAGACACAGAAATATAAATTTCACATGTTCTCCTTCATACATGGGAACTAAAAATTTATAAAATTGAACTCAAGGAGATAGAGAGTACAAAGAAGGTTACCAAAAGCTGGGATGGATAGTGGAGAGGTGGAGATAAAGTGGGAATTAATAGGTAGAAAAATAAAGTTAATTAGAATGAATAAAATCTAGTGTTTGGTAGCACAATACAGTGATTATAGTTAACAATAACTTACTGTATATTTTAAAATAACTTAAAGAGTGGAATTGGAATGTTCCTAACACAAATGATAAATGCTTGAGGTGATTGGTATTCCAAGTATCCTGATTTGATCATAACACATTGTGTGCCTATATCAAAACATCACAAATACCCCGTAATTATGTACAACTATTAATATTATGTACCCATAATAATAAACAAAAAATAAAATTAAATTAAAAAGATACTCTCTTTATCTTTTAATACATCAATGTATGATATAGAGTTAAAAAAGAAAAGCTAAGGACTAATAAAGTATAACATAATAACTCCTGCAATTATATGTTCATTCTTTCATAGAAATACTGATAATTGGTGAATTTTTTTTTGTCAAAATCTAGAGGTAGGAGAAAGTGGTGAGTGAGAAAGATGAGAGAGAGGCATTTCCAAGATCTCAGGGAGAAGAATGGGAAAGGAGGATGGGAGAAAGAGCAAGTGAAGGGATTCCACGTATTGGTGGTGGGGGTCTGTGGGGAAAAGGATAATTTAGAAAGCCACTGTGGGGAAATAGAGGTTATCTCATTCAAATCAATGTTATTGAGTCTTATATGTGGTAATAGTAACCATTACTGGAACAGAAGAGCATAGTAGAGTTTCAAATTAATGAGGAGAAAAATGGAGTCAATAACAGTCTTATCCAAGCAGCAAAAGTAAAGAGGGAAAAAGCGTACAATAAGGTAACAGAAGAAAAACATAGAAGGGTGGGCATACTCTTACATGTATATCAGTGATTCAGTGATTAATCTAAATGTGAATGGACTGGATTATCTTTTTAAAAGATAGAAACCCTACAATTAAAATAGAAACGAATGCTAAAATTTGTGGCAAAGATGGCTTGTGTTCAAAAAAATCTGTTGGATTATCTTCCCTGGCACTCAGCTTGACTGTGTCTGAGGTTATTTTGAAGCTGGGTGTTTTGAAGCTGAGACTGAGTTGTGCCTAGTAGAACATGTGAGCAAGTGTGGTCAGCTATTTCCTGGTCGTGACCATAGAAATCGCCCATGTGTGATATTTTCTCTTCCTGTCATGCTAGCCAGATGCAGAAGATCCGGCCAAGGCTGCGGAGGCCCTATTGGATGATGGCATCACAAGAAGGAAAGATGGACAGAGCCCAGAGTCCCTGGATGACCTGTGGCTGCCTGCCTAACATGTACATTGAACTAGTGTGTTACAAGAGGTAAACTTTCATTGTGTGAAGTCACCGAGATTTTGGTATTTTTCTTACAGCAGTTAAACTAATTGACTAATACAACTATACAAGTGATTTTTTTTGTTAAATGTGGTCAGAATTCTTCTGGATTTGGCAGCCTGTCTCACTGGCAAGGATTATAAAATAATTATAATGCTTTAGTTGGTGAGGATGATGGAAAGTTACCCTTTAATAAACCGATGTTGTGAGTTTAAGTTTTACAAACTTCCTGGAAGGCATTGTCATCTAAAAATCAACAAACTAAGTAATCTCTCTTCCTTGTGAACTAGCAATTTTACCTTCGGAATTTGTCCTAGAGAAATACCCAGAGGTTTTTTAAAAGATGGGGATATATACATATCATATATATATGATTTATATATATGATATGTATATCATATATATATGATTTCATCATTTAACATAAAATTATAGAAATATTAGTACTCTAAAACACAGTAAGATACTGGTTAAATAAATTGTAAGATGTACTAATAAAGAGTCTGATTATCCCTAATAGAAAATTTTCAAGTTATATAATTGTCTGAAAAATATGAAGATATAGAGTAATATGTGTAATATATTATCTTATTGGAAATACGTGTACCCAAAATGCTAATGGTTTTCATTCTGTGTCTGTGTAAGCTTTTGTGTGATTTCTAAGTTTTCAAAGATGAGCAGGTATTACTCTTGTGATTTAAAAAACAAAAATACAAAAAACATACACCATTTTTTTCATATATCAGCCAATTTAGATCATTCAGAAAATACATGTTCAGCTTTCCTTCATGTTGTTCTAGGAATTCAATTTTAGCCCAGATCTTAACAAAACAGCTGTACTACAGGTATTGGATCTTTACATAGCAGAGTTTATCTTCCATAAGAACTTGGGTTTAAAAATCAACACTTCATATTGATAAAATTACTCTCAAAAATCCCTTAGGAAGGTGCTGTATAGAATAAGGTTTTAACAGTTTTTCCCCTGAACTGACATAGAATCCCCATTCTTCAGCTGACTGATTGGCTCACTGGGGTTTAGAGACCATTGCATCAAGCTGATCATAATTTAAGACGCAAATAGAAAGGGTCAATTATGGCACCAACAGACTCAGTCTCCTGTCTCACCCTCATTCACGACAAGCACTTTCTGAGCAGAGTGGCGGGAAGAGTCACCAGCATTATTTCTATTCATTCTCTCTCTGATCACAAAGACCAGAATCATCCAATGTCACATGTACATTTGATTTGACTCTATGTGCTGTTTCCACAGCCTGCGCTCCATTAAGGTGCAACTTACATTGACACGACAATATTTTTGGCCCTGTTCTAGTTTGTTAAAAATGTGTTGAACTGGCCTCTGCTAGTGGAGAATGTGTGTTTTTAAAGAGATAGTTTAACCTTTTTTTTTTTTTTTTCAGAACAAGAAATTACTTTTGGAATTCATGACTGCAAACAAATAGCTTCATTCTTGCAAAGACATTTGGTATTTGGGATATTTATTATAGTCTAAAACCTTTCATCCTAACCCCAGTTGATTTTTCTGTTGTGTAATATAGCTTCTGATCGAAGTGACTAAAATTAGGAGGAATTGCATGTGAGCACCCAGCTGAATGCCTCAGTACCATCTACACATACATTCCAGTTCATGCATGTAGTCTGCATTTTTAAATGGAGAATGCATTGCATAGTGTTTAATGAGGTGCCAAAACTGGAGACTTAATACAACCTTCTGTAATTTCACACCCATATTGCATGCATTTTGTGTGGAGAAAATTAAAGTTTCCAGCTGCTGTTGCATAAGATGCAGAAGTCCCCAATACACTTATAAATGATATTTTTCTTCACATGGAAGAGATTAGGGCCACATCTGCTGCAGTTTAGTTGACGGACATGGGGTAGATGGTGTCAAGAATCACGCTGCACTGGAGTCTAATAAGAGAACAGGAGGCCACCACCCACGGAGGGGCCAGGTTTACAAGGTTCTTATGGGACACCATTTAGTTAGGCTGGCTGAGTTCGTTCAATAAGATGAAACATTACATACTTGCACTTTGCAAACTCACATGACACTAGGATCTGCTCTAGAAGTATTTTAATTATAAATTTGATTGAAACCATCAGTTGCAGTATGTGAAATTTATCAGCGTTATCAAAGATACAGAAACACTGTCATTGATCACTGTAGTCATAATGACATAGGGACAGACTAGATCAAGAGAAAGTTCACAGTTGGAATGTGTGTAGGTAAATTACCAAGAGACCTCAGCAGAGACCAAGAGGGGATAAGGTTGTTGTTCCTAAGCCCAATTTAATATCACAATGAAACCTATCATACTAGTTACAAAAAGGGCAATGTTTAAAAAATTTCACACATACAATAGCAATGCAGCTATTTTCTTCAAGAAATATTAATCTAAACACAACATCAAAGGCATGAACATAATGATTATAAGTCATTTTGATGTTCTAAATGATATTTTGAATTTGCTTTTATAGAATAACCCTCTGTAACCTCTCTCAAATGGCAGCAGTTCTAATTGTTATTAGCTTCATTGTTATTAGCCCTTGATGTGAATTCCGCTATAATATGGGGTTTTCTTTTTCAAAACCTTTGGATCTCCTTGAAATCTGTTTGGAGTACAGACGTTTTTATGCAACATAAACCTGCACTGATTGAGGTTTCTAATAATGTGAAAGCTGGGGTCATCCCAGGTTTCATATATTTACTGAGATCTTTTTTTTCTTTTTACTTTAATTGTCATTTATCCAGTTGTAACTTTAGACGTGGCATTGCTCTTTCAGTCAATTCAGCTGCCGTTTAGTGATTCAAAGCTTTAGTGTCCCATCTTCCTAGAATAGCAAGTGGATAGCCCTGGAGTAACCTGGGCTCTCAAAGTCTCTGTCTTGTGAGTAATGATGATGGTTATCAGCA
>RJWJ010039659.1:0-14357 GCA_004363605.1 Indri indri | reverse complement strand
GAGGTTCCCATTGATTGAACCTAACTAAAACAAGAAGGCATAGGAGTCTTTTAAGTTGTCCTATAATATAGGTCAGGCTTCAGGACTGTGATCAGAGGGTGGGGTGCACACATGGACTAGGAGAGACATACAGAAGCTCTCTGGAAGATGTATTATCACTAAATCATATTTTTAGGAACACTATAGCATATATTTTTTTTTACAAAAAATCTTTTATTATTTTTATCATAAAGAGAAAAATGGCATGATTTTTTAAAAGTAATAATGGTCAACAAAACAGGTTAAGATGACAATGTATTGGAAAGAAATTATAAAGTTTCATGAAAAAATTATTTAGGAGTGAACCAACTGTAAAAATATGAGAGATTCATAACAGTACATGTATATATTTAAAGAATAGCTCCATAATCTTATTGCTTCATCTGTAATTTCAGAATGTGGAAAGCAAAAATTGTCATCTGTACTCTAACCAAGAGACAGATAAATGTGATAGAGACAAATAATCCCTTTTCTCTGATGGATTGCAAGCAATTAAAACTTTTAGAGATAATTTCTTTTTACACTGAAGCTGTGTAAAATTTATTTTGCTCAATTAAACAAATAGGCACAATTTAGGGGATGGTTTTAGAGAAGAACAAAAGACAAGACACAGATTAACCATTTAGATAGTTTAAATGTGGAGGCGATGCACTTTATATGTAGAGCATAATTTGTTTCTTTGCATGCACTAATTATGGAAAACATTGCTGCACTTCCGAGACACATGCTCCCATTCTGTTGTACAGAGCTGTTTTGGGGAGTGGTCCACCTGCCAGGTACTTCATTTTCTAGCTCCCTGTGAGAAAACAATACCATTACATGCTGGGGAGTGGATAGAAGGACAGTATGTATCGCTGAGGGGCTGAGATGGTGACTGCACAATCTCCCCAAAGTTCTCTTTTCCTTGTCAATCTGCTGGGAGCAGTTGACATAGGAGAGGACTCAGAGGACCTGGGCCATGGCGGAGCCACTGATTGCAAACAACTTGGATTTCAGAGTCACCACCTAGTGGAGAGCTGTCTGGGAGGGCCACCTGACCAGAAATATTAACATTTTTACTTATGAGAAAGAAAATAATGCTATGTTATTACACTGAGATTTGAAGGGTGTTTTTTTGCAGTAACCAATACCAATTACCCAATCTAAAACCATAATTGGTATTAATTAAAATAGAAAAAAAGGGGCCGGGTGCGGTGGCTCACGCCTGTAATCCCAGCACTCTGGGAGGCCGAGGTGGGTGGATCGTTTGAGCTCAGGAGTTCGAGACTAGCCTTAGCAAGAGCGAGACCCCGTCTCTACTGAGAAAATTGAAAGAAATTGGCTGGACAACCATAGAAAAAATTAGCCGGGCATGGTGGCGCGTGCCTATAGTCCCAGCTGCTCAGGAGGCTGAGGCAGAAGGATTGCTTGAGCCCAGGAGTTTGAGGTTGCTGTGAGCTAGGGTGATGCCATGACATTCTAGCCCAGGCAACAGAGCGAAACTCTGTCTCAAAAAAAAAAAAAAAAAAAAAAAATAGAATAAAAGGAAGAAAATACAGGGAAAAAAGGAGTCAGCAGTAATTCCAGACATAGTCGCTATTAACATTTATGTATTAAATATATATGACATATACACTTTATGTACAATACAGCTTACATAGTAAAGTATAAACTTCACTTGTGAGTAGCTCAATTAATTTTTATATACATGTATACCCATGTCTTCTGTGTGCAGTTTCTTATTAAAATCATTTAAGAAGTTTGATTTCTTTGCTTCAGATATTTATTTTACAGCTCTAAAATGACATTGGATTGTGTTTTTATAGGTCATAATTTTCTGTTGAAATTTTCATATTTTCATCCATTTGTAAATCATTTATATTATATTGAACATATTGATAATAAGTCCTTGTTCATAGTGTCATCAATATTTTATTCCTTACTCTTTCTATTTGTTACTGGTCAGCTTTTACTTGCCATTTTCAAAGTCTGGATATTTTTTAGAGAACCACAGAGGCTCCTGAAAGTGATTTTCTGCCAAAGAGGGCTTTCCCTTTCCTTCGTGGGGAGACAAGGTAAAGAGCCAATCTCAAACTAGACAAAGATGGAAGGTATATTCTCCAGGCTGCAAACTTCGTAAGACTCAATCTAACTCAGACATCTCTGTTTTGGGAGCAAGTTCTTGATACATCTCAATCTTTGTACTGAGAGGTTTTTTGTCTTTCACTCATTTAGCCACGTTTTTAGAGAAAGATTTTATTGAATTATATCTATACCAACAGTATGTGTGCTACGATTTGAATGTTTGTGTCCCTCCAGAATTCATTTTGAAACTTAACCTTCAGTGCAATGGTATTAAGAGCTGAGGCCTGTAGGAGGTATTTAGGTCATGAGGGCTCTTCTCTCATAAATGTATTAAGGCCCTCATGAAACAAGCTTCACACGGTTTTCACCCTTTTGCCTTTTCAACCCTTCCACCATGTAAAGACATGGCATTCCTTCGCTCTGGAGTATGCAACAACAAGGTGCCATTTTGGAAGCAGAGAGCAGCCCTCGCTAGACACCAAATTGACTGGTGCCCTAATCTTAGACTTCCCAGCCTCCTGAACAAAACAGTGACAAATAAATTTATACTGTGTACAAATTAGCTAGTCTATGGTATTTTGTAATAGCAGTGCAAATGGACTAAGACAATCTGAAAGTCCAGTAAAATTATTAAATGTAATACAAAGAAAATAACAGAAACATGCTATTCTTTATTTAAATTTCTTGATCTTTGGTATTTAGTGACTGAATATTTTTGGATATTTATGTGAGTAGAAAAAAATTAAATTTAAATTTTCCTGGTCTCACAATTTTTATGGCTCTCCAAATTTTTCAACATAATATAAAAAGTATTTTACATATGTACGCAGATTTATATTTACACACCCTATGACTCAGATTCAAAATGCAATCCATATTGAGCAGGCTATTCAAATTCAAATTATACAGAGGTAATCTTGGTTACAATAAAAACATTTTTGTAGTTTCAAGATCTTTCTGAAATAAATTTAAATTAATTCAAAAATAGAAATAAGTTATTATTTTCTTAGTTTGATTGGATAGATATCAAAGAGTGTATTTAAAGTCCAGAAAATGTAGTAATTACTGAAGAATGTTATTTCTTAGTGAGACCAATGATTGACATATGCAGTTTTTATCCAAATGTTGATTTATAAGTGGTATATTCAATATTTTTGCCTCACCTTTTTATTTTTTGCTTCTTCTCATTATTATGATTTTTTTTTTAAATTCCCTAATGGGACATAAATTTGTTTGTGCATGTCAATATGAAACATAGACATTGGGAAATTAAAAAAGGCCATGACTTTCCCTCTTCCCAACTATCATATCTCCTAAGTAGGAATTTGATGCAGCTGATGTATTTGCATTAATAACATCTGCTGCTTTCATCATTAAATTCTATCCACTGGTTAATGCCTGGAGCTGCAAAAATATGAGAATTATCTGAAAGAGTCTCAAATTAAACAAGAAAATTAAAGTTTTGAAAACACACATTGCCATCTATAATCCTTCCTAGTGGGTAAAATCACAGATAGCCTCTAGCCATACACAGACTACATCAAACTCCTTAATAGTGGAGGAAATTTAAATCAGAAGAAAATTGTTGGAGGAAAGTTAAAGTTAAGTTGTTGGGTTAAATTAAGACTAAGAAAATTAAGCAATAAGCTTCATAAATGTGATGCTTATCCAAGGTCTGAATTTGAGATAGATGACTCATTTCTGAGTAATTGTATAACTGAATATGTGTAATATTAGGTAAATTGTAAGGGATATTTAAATTAAATTTAGACATTAAATGCAGTAAACAATCCTGATATATACCATACATATGTGAAAATGATTCTTTAAACCTATTTGACATCATACTGTAAAGATTAAAGAACAAAGAATACACTAGGAAGGATATCAGTAGGTAACCATTGCCAATTACATTCTTGGTCATTGGTTTTACAGCCTTTCTTTACATTCTCTCTCTCATACCATTCACTCAAGACATGCCTGTTGACTTCATTTGTTCGCTCTAGGATTATCCTTCAAACAAAAGTCGAGTTGTACATGACTGCCATAAATCATAGTCACCCCTCATTTTCTAATATAGGTTCATAAGCATAAGATTAGGGTACTTCTAGGTTTCAGAGCCTTGGTTTGGGGAATTTGAAAGTGAGGTTCTTTTGTTTACATGCTGAATATCTGTTTTGTCCTCATTTAGAGATTGTTGAGATTCTTTCATCCAAAGAGATTATGGCCTTTATGTTCAGAATTGATAGCTCCATTCAGTTGGTCTTTGCATTCCCTCCCCATCATTTTCCTTAGCAGCATCCTTCACGACACACCGACACTCTCAATGTTTTGGTAAAGTGGCTCATAACTTCTTGTCATTAAGTGTTTGAAACATTCCCCAGAATTTTGGAAATATGTTTAATAATTATATAATAAATCACAGATTTTTAGAACTCTAAAGATTGCCAAAATGTTAAATCTCTTATTTTCCAACTAATAATTAAAATTATTTGGTTATACATGGCTTTATTAAAATGGACCAAAATATTTTTTAAAAATCTGTTTCATGGTATTAATGTCTTAATTTCTGATGATGCTATTGATTAATGAAAATTGACTTTTATCTGAATACTACAGAATTTAAATTGTTTGGTAGTACATTTAGCAAATATAGAGTAAAATAGAGAGTATTAAGACATATCCTGATTCATCAACCAAAATTTTATTCAGAATCTGAAATCAATGGTAGGCTTAATGCTTTTTAAAATATATAGCACTGTTTTAATTAAAAATCTCAGCAATGTAATTACTCCTTAAGCAAAAGGCCACAGAGAGGAAAATTGGATGATACTTAAATTGAGCATATAAGAAAATTAATTCGTGTTAAAAAAGTAGCAATTAGACATTTCTGTGGCAGCATGAGAGATCATTATTTCAAGTCTTTTACTCCTTTGCAAAGTAACATTTACTGAATTTATTTATTTTAAAGAAAAATTGCAAATCTCCAAAAGTATGGAAAATAGCACTAGTTACAAAAATCCAGTAAATGCAAGTTATCTTAAAATATTTCTGGGATAGTTCATATTTCACCTGACCCTTTAAGTCTTTTGTTTTTTCATTCCCATAACAAATGATTTAGACTAAAATTTTAAGTCCTTTCTAAATCTAAAATTTTGGGATCTCTATAGGATCTTTGTGGTTTCTTAGATGATTGCTAAAGTATGTACTGCTTGATATCTGAGCAGATGATCACTTAACATTTGCTCAGTTTGGGAGTGGGTGTGCAGTTTGTACACAGAGATATCAAGGAAGCTTGATTTGATAATGAAATTCTAGGGAATGCCTAGAGGTCAGAGAAAGAGGATTCAGTGAAGATATTTGAGACGGGATGTTCAGAAAAATAGGAGTAAAACCCTGATGTCTTGGAGACAAATAAAAAGAAAGAAAATGTCATCACAATGCAGGAGGACATGCCAAAGTTATAAAATGCCTCAGAGAGATTAAGTAAGAATTAAAATGTTTCCATTTAATTGAGTAATAAGTAGGTTTATGTGGGTCACATTTATGAGTCATTTAGTGGAATGGTAAAAGTGAATGCTCAAATGAAATAAGTGAAAAAAGCTGATGAGGTGATGAACTGAATTATAAATTATGGTTTGGATAGCCTCATTTGGATATACTGGCAAAGGGAGGGACACATATTGGAGGAAGGAGGGGTAAATATTTGGGTGGTTTTTGGCCTCATCACATCTATATTTTATCTTTTCAGGAGGAAGTATGATCCCTGATAAAGAGAAAATGCAGGTGGTAGAGGAGTTGCCTGTTTAGGAAAAGAAGCATGCAATATGGCTAGGTCAAAGTTTTGATACAGTTACCCTGAGTAAAATTATGACCTGAAGTTAATTACACAGAACCTATACTTATCAAGAAGAAAAGATAAAAGAAATTAAGTACCAGACTTATATTCAAGTGCTGATCTGACACAATTTCCTATGTCAAAATCTACTTGCATACTAAATTTTACAGCTCTTTAAATAAAGTAGAGAAGCAGTTACCGAACTAATCCCCAGAACCTCTTCATTAGCAGGGCTTAGATTCTGGTAGTGGTCATAATCCAAGGTCATACTGGGGAGGTACCAGTTTACCACTTACTTAGGGGGAAGCAGTGCATACGGCTGGCTCCAATCTCAGACATTTGCACTAGCATTCGAGGACCAGAAAGGGAATGTTAGAGCCAGTGGTTCTTTGACTACAGACGACAAGTTATTCATTTTCATTCAGGGTAGCCATGCACATCTCAAAGAATTGATGCAGCAGGCTAGACTGATACCATTTCAAGTTGGGCAGAAGATGATGAAGACAGTGAGATTTAAAGTACAAGAAGGATTCACCATGCCATCACTTGCTTGACAATGGAATGCAGGTGACCTCTAGAACCTGGGCAGATAGCTAAATTTGCTGCTTACATTTACACTGGCCACATTCATGACTACTTTAGAAACTCATTGTGTCCTAGTGAGTACTATTTTTCTTCATACTATCCAAAGGCAAAACTAAATCTTCATGGGAAAATTGGGAACTCATTAAGTTGTCAAGGGTCTGCAATGTTGATACGTCGTGCTTCAAAAGAAGAGGAGATAGAGACCTTAAGTAAAATGTCTCACAAACTAATTGACGGAATTTGGTGTTTGTTGAAACCTTTTTGTTCCTTGTATCCTTGATACTAATCTTCGTGGTGGAACCTTGCCACAGACAAACAGACATTTATATAACAATGTTCTCTGTAATTGGAGCATTTTCAGTATCTTGTTTTAAAGGCCTGGGCATTGGTATTAAATGACTTTGTGGTGAAGTCTGTGCTGCACATCCGTTGGCTTGAATTCTTCTGTAGTACTAAGCTGTATAGTCTGTTAGTACACAGGATGGGGATGTGGGATAGACAGAGCTTAGGCAGTGACGCAAGCAATGAGGAGCTGCTGTAAATACAGATGAAGCTTTGCTCACTTCACCTGTCACTCGCCTCCTGCTGTGTGCCCCCGCCCCCCCCCCCCCCCCCCCCCCCGCCAATCCCTGGTTCCTGAGTTTCATGGAAGACAATTTTTCCATGGACAGAGCGGTGGGGAGCGGTAGAGCTTTGCCCCAGTCTCTAACAGGTCACGGACCGTTACCAGTCTGTGGCTCAAGGGTTGGGGGCCTCAACGAAAAAATTGTAAAGAAAACTGTCAATAAAATCCATCCGGAGGAGCACAAGTGGCAATACCTTATCTCGCTTTGCTGTATTAATTTCAGGATGCGTGTAATTTCTATTTTAATACAGCAAAGCGAAACAGGATATTGCCACTTGTCCTCCTCTGAATAAGGATAGCCCTCAGAAGCAGGCTTAAGTTAAGTCTATATGAAACAGTTTATGAGAGACGCTACCTAGCATCCCAAGGTAAGTATGGTAATATAATCATGAGTAAAAAAGCAGCATAAAGGAGTATGTCAAATGAGTGGGTCGGGTGCTAACCACTATGCATGTTTGCCTCTTTCAAGTGAGACGGCAAACTAGTACAAACGCTGTGGAAAATAGTATGGAGTTTCCTAAAAGAACTAAAAGTAGATCTACCATTTGATCCAGCAATCACACTACTGGATATTTACCCAAGGAAAAAGATCATTTTATCAAAAAGACACTTGTACTTGAGTATTTATTGCAGCACAATTCACAATCGCAAAGATGTGGAATCAGCCTGTGTCCATCAATTCATGAGTGAATTAACAAAATGTGGTATATGTATATCATGGAGTACTACTCCGTCATAAAAAAATGAATTAATACCTTTTGTAACAATCTGGATGGACCTAGGGATCATTCTTGTAAGTGAAGAATCACAAGTACGGAAAAACAAACACCACATGTACTCAGTATTTAATTGGAACTAAGTGAACAGCACTCATGTGCACAGATGGAAGTAAAACTTAAGGGAAATCAAGAAGGTATAAGCAGGGAGAAGGGGATGGGTGAAATCATACCTAACAGGTACAATGTACACTATCTGGGTGATAGGCACATTTATAACTTTGAGTCAAGCAGTACAAAAGCAATCCATGTAACCAAATCATTTGTACTCCTGTAATATTCTGAAATATAAAAAGAAACCATATTACCAATATAAGTATGAAGTTAATGACACAGAATTCAATAAATAAATATATTTTGCTATAACTAAGAAAAAATAAAATAAAATGTTACCCCTACGTCGAATAAAAGAAAAATTTAATCCAGAAGTAAAGAAAAAGAGATGCAGAAAACAATATAATTTCAGCATCAAAATGTGTTCTTGCCTTACTTTCATTTATATAAGCCAGATATTCTCCTTCTTACTTACATTGTTTCTTTAACATATCATTTTTAAAATAAATGGGCTTTAAAGTTGGACTGATCATAAATGTAGGCAAAGATTTGGCAACAGCGGTAAAAGGTGTTTAGTATCTTTAATCTGTCAGTAAAAACAATAATGCAATTTTTAAACATTATGTAGTATTTCAATGTAAATATTCAGGAAGGTGGCTTGTAATTATACTCAGGAAGATTCCTAGCTTCATGCCTTCATAGAATATAGCAAGTAGTCAATTAATATTTGTGGAATAAATAAGGAATCGGATGGCTCTTACTTCTTCGCTTTTCTCTTGGTTGTTTCCAGCCTGGTGTAAAAGGTTTAGCTAATTTATTACTATAATTTACATGAAGAAATAACATTATAAATGCTATGTATGACAAGGGAAATATTATCTTAATATGTATAATGGACAAATATTGACCTAATAGATTAGAAAGACTTGCCATTCTATAGTATAGTAGCAGGGGAAAAAAAAATTGCCTGATAATCTGACAGATACGCAAATGCTTAATCATCAGACCCAAGAACAAACATTATTTTGTACAAAATAGAAGTAACTGCAAATTAGTAGAATAAGGACATAATTAAATAAAAGTTTTAGGAAAATCCATTTTATGGCTTTTGCTAGAGAATGGGGAGAGAGACAGAGAGAGAGAGAGAGAGTGCGTGTGTGTGTGTGTGTGTGTGTGTGTTTGTGTTGAGAAAGGTACTTTGTAGGTTCAGGAGACAGTAGCCTAGATATATAGTATTGTTATTATTTCTCTGTTAGTTTAATCTAAGTTCAAGGGTAGTATACTATATTTTTTATTTTGAGTCTCTCTGGTGCAATATCAAAGTGTGTAATCATCAAGGGTGATTACTGGATTGGCCTATAAAATCTTTTTAAAAGTCTGTAGGTTAAAAAGTCTGGTCAGGCGCAGCTCGATTCTTAGCTAAGACACGTACAACGTCCAATTCAAGGTTCTTTCAGGCTCCTAATCTGAAGGCATCTGCTTCCAAACTCATTCAAGTCTTTCTGGTTGTAGTAATGAAATTTCTGTTTCTGTTATGATTGTCAGCCAGAGACAACTCAGCTGCTCTTGGCCAACTGCGTTCCTAGTGAAATGGCCATCTCCTTCTCCAGCCAGAAAGAGTGTGTTAAACTCTTCTTAACGCTTCAAATCTTTCTCACTTCTGCCACCAGCCTGAGAAAACTCTTTGGTCTGTAAGGGCTCATGTGATTAGATTAGGCTAGCCAGGACAGTTTCCCTATCTAAAGATAAACAAATTACCAAACTTAACTGCATCTGCAAAATTCCTTTTGTTTTCATCTGTTTTCTGTTCAATCCCATAAGTTAAATTTTCTTTATTTTTTTAAACAATTGCATATGTATTAAAGAGATTTCTATTCATTAGTTTTTATTTTTTTACAAAAGATAGAGACAGGTTTGCTAAATGAAAACTGGCATCTTTAAAAGCATAAAATATCCTCACAACAATTGTAAGTAAGGAAGATACTTAAGTCTGAAACTATCATCAATAGGCATAATTTGCTACTCCTTAAAAAGAACAGCTGAACAAGTTAAAACTGATGTTATAAAAAATACATAAAAATCTTATGACCCACATTTTCTCGCAATTTTTTTGTTTATAAAATACCAATAAGATACTGTTTGCAGTCTTCATTTAACCCTGTATATTTGATAATTTTAAAAAATAGCAGTTCTCTAGTAAGGTTGTAAATGATTAATGGCTACAGGTATAGGGAGATTCAAATATTGCAACTTACAGTAAACCACAGTATTTTCTCTCAAGAATTACAAATATTAATATATTCTTTGAAATAACACTTGTCACCAAATCGATGAAACTATTATTTTATCAAAATTGGAATTACCATCTAGCTACTCATAAATGTTTATTTTTTAATTCTTGAGGGAAAAGGTTGATTCAAATGTCTTCTTCTTGATATAACATTTTAACTATTATGGAAGATGATCTAAAGAGTAGATATATAATATTCAAAGATATAAAAGTGAGCAGTAATTATAAAAAAAACTTTTGAGTAATACCAAACATTCATGAGGGTCACTGAGTTTCTTTATGCACTAGAAAAGTGAAATGAGTCATAGAATAAATTAACCAAATTAATTACAGAACATAAATGGCATTGTGAAATTTAACACTTGCATAGTGATTACAGTTTAGGGTTCGCATGTTCAATTAAATTTTTCTTGCTGGTAAAAATTAGAAGAAGGTGGTAAAATATATAATCATAAACATTGATTAACCCTTAGATGCATGCTATTTTATTTTAAAATTAATATCCACAGGTCATATTTGGCAGGATTGCCTTATTCTACAATTTTTCTTTATTATGTGTTTATTTTTTGCATTCAAAATGTCTAAAGATAGGAATTTGCAAAGGATGTTTGTTTCCAAGAATAACAGCAAAATAATAGGTAAAGAAGACCTGAAGATATATTGAGCATATACAAAAATTATAAAATATTATCAAATTGGAGCTATTACAGTTAGGTCATGTATTTTAAGCTGTAACCTAATTGATATGTCTAAGTATATGAATGCATGCATGTTTACGCATATGTGTGTATATATATATTAATAAATACAGTAAAAAATACACACACAGCTACCGATAGATTTGCATTCACTTGTGTGTTAGAATAGCAGGAAGTATAGAGCTGTGAAAGGCTATCATATGTATTTTGCAAATTGGTAATTTACACTGAATAATATAGAACATTTCACAACATTCATTTCTGTGCTATATCAGTTCAATTGTGAAATTCTACATAGGCTGTGTTAAAAGTTTGTCACTGAAACTTGATATTAATCTAACAAAGTAAGGAAATAGAAAACTGTCCTAATATTAATTTTTCTTGTGTTCAATAACGTGTTGTGTTAAAAAAGTATTCTATCTTTTCAGTTAAGGACTTATAAATTTATTCAAAATCCCTATCAAAATTTATTCAAAATTCGAAATGGTGGGAGAATTTACTTTAGTGGTCAATGACTGAAATATATGAAAGATTTGGCAGTTCTAGCACTACCTGGGCATTTACATGTGAATTATCAGGCAATTATAGGCCAATCAAAAATTGTTCAGATTAGAAAGGAGGTGTTTGAGCTATTAAATTAATTCAGTTTATATGAAGAGTGAACCAAGATGTCATTCTAAATTCAAAGCCACTGTATTTTCTGAATTATATCCCTTGCCTGTCTTAAGTTAGCAATTTAATAAAATAGTTAGCAAGATTTAGAGGTATTCAGACATAACCTTAAGCAAATAATTTTAATATTTGGTAATATAGATAGACATGTTTATTAGTAACGAAAGTGGCAAGATACATTATTAAAGTGTAAGACAGAATAACAGTGAATTATGAAAACATTAAAATAAAGGTGGTCTAAAATTGTCAGTAGAAGTATGTATTTGCATAACTTAGGAAGAAATATGTTTAATTAAATATTTTCAGCAAATAATGGTAGAAATTAAAAATGAAAAATCAGGAAACAAATCGATGTATATTTGCTATATTCGTTTACTTCATTGTACATGTTTAGCTAATTATGGCAATCAGAAAATACTGCTAACAACAAAACCCCAAAGATTTGGTTGTAGCAGTTTACTAGTGTCATTTTATAAATATCTACATATTTATTACTTCAAAGATTTTAAGATACTCAATTTTAATATATTTATAATTATGTGTTTAATTTATTCAAGTATATAAATGAAAAATAACTTTTCTCAGTATTAGCTTTGCTTTCTTGCTTTAGTGAAATGACCTTTGGTACCATAGTTTATGCTATCCCTGTTTCTAATCATCCTCTTATCAACAATTCAGATAAAAATGATAATGACTGCACTGATGAGACCAGTGAATTTTTGGACCGGTTCAATTAACTATGCTTGTACTATACCATTACCCTTAAAAAGGACTTTGGAAGTCATTTCGATGGCTTATAAAATGGTACAGCATAAAACACAAAAATAGAAATTGAATATATTTTTTTTGTGATATTTCTTGAAAGAGCATAAGGAACAGATGATTCAGGGACATGGATTTTCTTTGCTGAACTCCAAACATGTCAATACTATATAATACACACTATGAAAACCTGTTTCCATTTATGAAACAATATTTTGAAATGATGAATATTAAATCAAATTCCCCTTTGATACATTAAGAAGGAGAAGGGCTCTGTTACACTGCATCATCTTTTTAAGTTAAGTTTTAGGGTACACACTTTACTCCCTTTGCTTGATTTCCATTGCCTGTCAGCTTTGCTTTTTGCATTTGAGTAACATAACCCTCAGAATATTAGTTACTCAAGAGGCTTTATTTCATATCTTAGAAGCTGTCCAATCTTTATAACCACAGAGATTTTTTTATTTAAGGTCAGTTATTATATTACATGCCACATCTCTTAAAAATTAAATATAACCATCTTTATCTTTCTGTTTCACCTGAGGGGCCAGTGTGTCATGCTTAATACCCAGCACATAAATTGCTCTTTAAATGAATTGGATTTATTTGGTTTAAAAAAACTTTGATATTTAAATTAAACACAACCTTAATTAAATTTGTACTTTAAAAGGAAAGGCAATGATGCTTCGCTGTTACTAGAGGGAAATGGCTTTAATTGTACCCACTATGTAAGAGATGAGCCAATTTTACTTTTATGAATTAGTGAGAAATATGTAAATATTCTGGCAAGTGCTTTCTAAGTTATCTATGTATCTCTGCATATTTTATCTGTAAAAGATCTGTTACCTACATATCTCTATATCTTTATCTATGTATCTTTTATCAATTTTAGCATTATGTTACATATTCAATACCCATTGTGATTATTAACTTTTAGGCATGTAGATTTAAACCTTATCTGCATTCTTTTATAAACGTGTGTCCATAGGCCTATCACTTAATCTCATGTTTTGATCTGTAACAGGGAATAATAAATTCCATATATAATTTAGCACAGACTCTGGAACATTGGAAACAGTAAAAATAGAAAGCAGTATTTTAATATTTAATATTTACTTATATTACTCTGATCTTATTTTAAATTATGAAATATTTTACATAAAAACTCGCTAAAGTTTCTTTGAAAATCCAGTTATTTGTTTTCAAATATTATTCTACTCATTGGCAATTATTTTGAACAATAAGTTCTATTTCAGCTCAGTAAAGTATGAGTGTTAAAAGTGTAAAAGGTTAAGAATCAGGAATTTATAATCACTGAATGTTATAGTTCTTATATATCTTAAAGATCACCTCATCCAGCACCTTCATCTCTGAGACAGAGACTAATCACATAAAGTCACCAACTAGTTATCGGCAGACTAGTGTTTAGAAAAAAAGTTATAATGGTGACAAAGCAATCTGTCTTGAATGTCAAATGCCTCTACACTAAATGCTATTCTTAAGCTTACATTGACTTCCTTTACTTACTTATTTATTTTTACAAATGAGGTCTTGCTCTGCTGCCCAGGCTGGAGTGCAGTGGAAAAATCATAGCTCACTACAGCCACGAACTCCTGGATTCAAGTGATCCTCGTGTCTCAGTCTCTGGGGTAGCTGGTACTACAGGCACACACCACCACGGCCAGCTATTTTTTCTCGTTTTTGTAGATAAGGAGTCTCACTATTTTGTCCAGGCTGGTCTTGAATTGCTGGCCTCAAGCAATCCTCCTACCTTGACCACCCAAAGTGGAGGGATTACAGGTGTGAGCTGCCACACCTGGCTCATTGATTTCCTTTAAATAGTGTTATATAGTACATATACATTTAAAATGAAGACTTACCAACTAATGAAAAAATTTAATTGAAAAACAATCAAAAAATTCTTATTCTATTAACTGGGTAGAAAATGCCTATG
>RJWJ010039658.1:0-14351 GCA_004363605.1 Indri indri | reverse complement strand
GGAGGGGACGGGTATTTGCATACACAAAGAGTGCAATGCGCACCATCCAAGGGATGGGCACAGTTGAAACTCGGACTTGGGGGGGAGTGGGGAGGCAAGGGCAACATACATAACCTGAACATCTGTACCCCCATAATATGCTGAAATAAAAAAAATAAAATAAAATAAAGAATTCTCTCAGCAAGAAAGAAGTAATATATCACAGACAAGGGAGCTTCGATAAGATTAACAATTTATTTCTCAACAGAAATCATACAATCCCAAAGGCAGTGGGACAGCATGTTCAAAGTGCTGAAAGAAAAAGGCTGTCACCAAGAACTTTTTTTTTCCCTTAGAGATAGGTTCTCTCTCTGCCACCTAGTCTGGAGTACAGTGGCACAGTCATAGCTCACTATAGTTTCAAACTCCTGGGCTCAAGCGATCCTCCCACTTCAGCCTCCTGAGTAGTTAGGACTACAGGTATGCACCACTATGCCCAACTAATTTTTAGAATGTTTTTGTAGAGATGGGGTCTTGCTATGTTGACCAGACTAGTCTCAAACTCCTGGCCTTAAGTGATCCTCCCACCTTGGCCTCCTAAAGTGCTGGGATTGCAGGTGTGAGCCATCATGCTGAGCCCGAGAATTCTATATCTAGCAAACCTATCCTTTAAAAATGAAGGAGAAATTAAGACATTTCAATATAAACAAAAACAGAATTTTGTAAAGCAAACCTGCTCTACAAAAAATAAGGGAGTTTTTCAGGCTGAAATGAAAGGATGCTAGTCAATAACTTGAATCCACACAAAGAACTATAGATCTTCAGTGAAGATAACTAAATATAAAAGACAGTGTAAATGTATTGTTTATTTATAATTCTTTTCTCCTATCTGATTACATAAAGTAGTAAGTATAAACCTGTGTTGATGACCATGCAAGGTATAAAGATATAATTTATATGAAAATAACACCACAAATAAGAGAAGAGGTACTGGAGCTATGTAAGAGGAAAGGTTTTGTATACTACTGTAATTAAGCCCGTATTAGTGCGAACTAAATTGTTAAGATGTTAACTGTACTACCCGGGATAACTACTAACACACATAAACACACACACACACACACACACACACACACGAACAAACAAATGAAAAACAAGGGAATTAAAATGATCCACCAAATAATATCTACTTAATACAAAACAAGGCAGTAATGTAGGAATAAAGGAACAAAAAAGACAAAGTACACATAGAACACAAATAACAAAATGGCAGATGTAAATCTCCATTCATACAATGGAATATCATTGATCCACAAAATGGAATGAAATACTGATTCAGGCTACCATGCATGAAGCTTGAAACATTATGCTAAGTAAAAGCAGCTAGAAAAAAGGCCACCTATTGTGAGATTCTATTGAGATGAGATGTCCAGAAAAAGCAAACGCACAGATTAATGGTTGCCAGGGGCTGAGGGAAGACAGAATGGGTATTGACCGTTAAAGAGTAAAAAGATTCTCTTTGGAATGATGACAATACTCTGCAATTAGATAGTTATACAGTGGTAATGATTATACTTCTTTGTAAATATACTAAAAACCACTGAATTGCATACTTCAAAAGGTGAATTTTGTGTTATGTGAATTCTATCTCAATTTTAAAAAATAGTAAAGACATAGAAGACACACCCACCCCTTGGAAAGAAGCCCAGTAACATGAGTTAGGGCAAGGTGCTTCATCTTTTAGGACATCATTTCCTCATTTGCCGTTGGACACAATACCATCATCCCCACAAACTGGTAAAGTCAGTATATGTGAAGCTCTGAGCTCGATGTCCTTCATCCTGTTAGTATTCATAGTTGAATCTGAATCCTACTTCTTGTTTATAGCATTGCCCTCTGTCTAACGTTCCCTTGCCAGAGCCCCCAGATGTTTTTGTTTTTATATGCACTCTCCCTTTCTGAAAGTCCTGGGCAGAAAGACAAAGTAACATTCACTGAGCATCTATTAGGTGCCAGACTCTGGTCTAAAATATCACATTAATTTAGGCCTCCAGACAATGCCGTAGACTAGGTATGTTTATTTTTACTTTTAAAGGAAAGGAAATGGAAGCCTGGCTTTTAAAAATTCCCTCCAAGTCATGCCATTGAGGGTAGGGATGTTGGATTTAGATGGGCTTGAGTTCAAATGTGCCTCTCAGCAAATCTCGTGAGATCTCCAGCAAGTTTCCTAAGCTTTTGAACTCCAGCACCTCATCTATGAATGAGGGACAATAGGAGATTAAATGAAGTTATAAAATGATTTTGAAGATTAAACGAGGTAGAGAATCTACACTTAGCACAGCCTAAAATACATAGGATGCTCAATAAATGTTAGCTAGTGTTACTCTTATGAGGACCTAACTGGTGGCTAAACTGGGATTAGAGGCGAGATCTGCAGCTACCAAAGCCTTCTCTCCCAATTCTCCGTGTTGCCTCCGTCTTCTCTTCTCTATTCCTGTCCACGCTACTCACCCTGTCACCTGACAAGCAGAGCATGTGCACAAACATAAGCCAGCAGGGAGAAGGACTGAGAGCAATTGTCGATAGAACTAGACATGCCCATCCAGTGTCCCCAAAACTTGTCAATCACAGCATTTTCTTCCCAGATGCTGACCACACTCACACGCATGCGCGTACACTCAGAGTTTTCTTGCTATTTCTGAGTAGCCAGCACTCATAGCTTCATTGAAAGACAGATGCAGCTTGACCCAGAGTTTCACTGAAACATCCCCCCAAAATATTGCTTCCCTGGCCTTTCAAAGAAACTCCAAGACACATCCAAAAAGCTTGCACAAACCTCTTTACTTCCTCTGTGCCTTCTCGTAAATGATTTGGCTTTTGGCCTCGCCCAGCTACATCTGATCTCGGTGGAATGTGCTTATCAATCTTGGGAATGAAGCCTAACAGTCTGGTACCCTGGTAGCTAAGGAGGCTTGTAGAAGCTTGTGACATGTCATTAGCAAGTGGGTTGACACAGGATTTCAGTTTCTTAACTTCTGGCAACTTCCATCGGACCCAGAATACTTCCCCCACACACCCACCCTTTCAGGCTCATTCTTTCTCTTCTATCTCAATCTTACTTTCTTTTCTCATCTATTGGCATCAATTGAGCATTAGCTCTCACCATGATCACTAAGAACTATCAATATTATAGCTCACAGTAACCACTGGTCCCTCTGGGCTCCCTGGGACAACTCAGCAATAGACCTTGCCATTCCCAAGGAGAAAGCATGGGGTATGGGGCAGGCTTCAGTGTGGACAGGCCTGGCTTTGGATCCAGCTTTCTTCCGAGAGAACCTGAATGAGGTCCTTCACTTATCTGAACCTCTTTTCCCATTTGTAAAAGGCAGCAAATAAAACCCACCTACTCAGATCATTAATGAGAAATAAAGGAGATACAGTAGGCACCCTGGTAGTTATTAGCATTGCCATTGTCGGCATTGTTGTTGCTGTTAGGATGGCAAGAAACACCTGATAGGAACTCAGTTCAAATCCTGCTGTCTTTGAAATTGTTACTTGACTGTTAAAAAATTAACTGTGACATGTATAAACTTTAAGAGTGTATACACTCTTTATACCCAAACACTCAACTTCCAGGTCTTGAGTTGAAAGAAATAACCGTGGATGTACAGGCAAAGATTTAGCTATAAAAATGATTCACATTACTGTTTACGATCCTGAAAAATTGGCAACAATGTAGACATGAAAAATGAGTTATTATATAGGCGGTGGAGCTGCCAATTCAACAGATGACTAGCAGCCCTTAAATGTGGTAAAAGAATGCCAATGACATGGAAAGGTAGTTACAATGTGTGCAGTGGAATATATAGTGAAGTGTTAAAAAGCATTTACAAAAACAAGTCGAACATGGTCCTGACTTTATTTGAAGGAGGGGGTAGAAGGGACAACATGTGAGTATATAGAGAAAAACCAAAAAGGTATTCATTAAAATTCTAAAAGTGAGTAGTCTTATTACAATTTTTTTCTGTTCTGTACTTTCTAATGTTTTGATGATGAAAATATTGAGAAAAAAGTAAACATTTTTGGTAAATTTCACTGAGACAAAACATACCTACAGAAATGTCACACAAGTTCTAGTACAGCTTGATGAATTTTGGTAAAGTAAACACACCTGTGTGTAATTAGCACCCAGAGCAGGAAACATAACATTTACCAGCAGCCCAGAAGCCTCCCTTTTACCCAGTTCTGGTCACCCGCCACCCCATAAAGATAACCGCTATCCTGGTGTCTAACAGTCTAGACAGGTTAAAACATTTCAAGCATTCTACAATTGCAATCATCACCCTGTTCACTTTGTGTCTCTCCTTTTCATTCACCACTGCCTGTGAGAGTCACCCGTGTTGTTGCATGTAATTGTAGTACATTCACCCTCAATGCTACGTTCTATTGTATGAACATACAATTTATCTATCCATTCTTCCATAAACGTACATCTGTGTCATTACTTGTGTTGGGCGTTATGAATAGTGCTGCTAGCCACCTTCTTGTACTGTCTTTGGTTGAACTTATGTGCGCATAGAACTGCTGGCCACAGGAAATGTGTATGTACAGGTTAGCAGATACTGTCACACAGTTTTCCAAAGCAGTTGTTCCAATACACACTTCTACTAGCAGAGTGTGAGAATTCTGGTTGCTTGACCCCAGATACTTGTCAATGCTTGGTATTGTTTTGTGTTTTCACTTTAGCCATTTCTAGTAAGCATCGCATTAAGGGTTTTTTTTTTTTTTTTTTTGAGACAGAGTCTCACTCTGTTGCCTGGGCTAGAGTGCCATGGCTTCAGCCTCGCTCACAGCAACCTCAAACTCCTGGGCTCAAGTGATCCTTCTGCCTCAGCCTCCTGAGTAGCTGGGACTACAGGCATGTGCCACCATGCCCAGCTAATTTTTCTATATATTTTTAGTTGTCCAGCTAATTTCTTTCTATTTTTTTAGTAGAGACAGGGTCTCGCTCTTGCTCAGGCTGGCCTCGACCTCCTGAGCTCAAACGATCTACCCGGCCCAGCTTCCCAGAGTGCTAGGATTATAAGCGTGAGCCACCGCGCCGGCCTTGAGGTTTTAATTTACATTTCCCAAACAACTAGTAGAGTTTAACACCTTTTCAAATGTTTATTGGCCACTTGGATATTCTCTTCTGTGAAGTGCCTGTTCAAGTCCTTTGTCCATTTTTCTATTAGGTTACCTGCCTTGGAAGAATTCATGTATTCTGTATGCAAATTATATCAGACGCATGTATTGCAAATGTCTTTACATTGTGTGAACTTGATTTCTCAAACTCTTAATTGTGCCTTTTGATGAAAGAGGGTCTTAATGTTAATGCCCTGTAGTTCAGTGGCACCCTTTCTATGTCCCTTGGCAAGAGTGAACCCTTGGTTACATCGCTAAGCATATCATCCAGAGGCAGGAAAGGCAAACCTATACTCAGACTAGGTTATTGATCCCCGTGAGGACAAACTGCCAGTCCTTCCAAGACGGAAACAGGCCAGTAGTAGTACTATTCCACTTGCAATACTGCTTTTTTATTTTTAGTCTGGGTTCTTGAAAAAGATGCCAAGATGGGATTAAATGTGCAAAGATTTTATTTTAAGAAAACGGAGAGAGTTGAAAACGGGAAAGCCAACAGACCGCAAGTATAGGAGACCCCGAGTATTGGAGTGAGGAAGGAAAGGTTAAATAAAGGCATCCCAGATTGCCGTGCAGTCTATGGAAGCTTCTGCAAGGCCATCAGGGAGTCCTGGGGCCAAAGCCCCTTGTCAAAGTTGTCCTGTGTCTTCCAGCAAAGGATCTGCCTCAGTATTTCTGTCAGGCTCAGTCACTGCTGGGAGCAGCCCATAGGAAGCATGGTGTCAGGGCAAGCACAGTGATGAATTTCAGAGCACAGGAGCTGGGCCCTTGGTTAACTGCACTTCGTGTAGTTGGAGTTCTGCAAGGCACACTCACAGCCACGGTACCAAGACAGAGAATATGGGAGGAGAAGAAAGTGGAAGTGAATGAGGGAGGTGACCAATGTGTTCACTTTGGGGACATTTTGAGTTTGATACATATTTCCCTCTTGGATGCTCCCCAACCATCCAAATGTACAGGTCTGTGATTCAGCAAGGGAACTGGGTTGCTCAGGTGGAACAATAGGTAGTGACCCCAAGAGGGGCCTTATGAGAAAAGGAGTCATAGGTACCCCTTTAAAGGTGATACGATGGCATTCAGGGGCCCCAGGGATTTCTGCAACTTCTGGCTCTTTCTGCCCGAATAGCTCAGTTCAGGAGTGGAGATCGGAGAAGGAAAAAAGAGAAAAAAAGCCCTGTGTGGTATACCATGGGGCCATTCCCACACTTGGGGACCCTCATTACTAAAGCACTTCCCCAAACATGACAGCCCAAGGCTATTTCAACTATATTTAACTCTCCAGAGAATTGGTTTTTCCTACCTAGAAACCGAACATTGCCAAAAGTAATTTGTACCAGTATTTCAGTAAGAATTTTAGAGAGTAGCTAAGGTGCACTGATTATACACAAGTGAGCTTGCATGCACTCTTGTGTATACACACACACACACACAGACACACCACACACGGTGCAAAGGATGTGAGCAGTCAGATGTGGTGCATCACAAAATCCACACTCTGCAACCTGGGAAAGAGCACATGGGTCCACGAGTCAGGATTAAACACCGTAGCGACCAAGTTACTGAAGCTTGTGAGTCAGGCAGCAATTTCTGCTTAATAGAGCCCTCAGGTCTCAATAATTGCTTTGAAATCTACACATATTAGCACACAGTTCTCATAACTGGGGAAGCCAGAAACCCAAGCATGAGGCCAGAACTGACAGCATCTCTTATGCACATTTGAGATGCAAGAAAGGCCTCTGGTTCCACCTCCTTACATGCACCTGAGACTATCTTTTCCGTGCTGTCTGGTCACATCTGCCCACTTCCGGGAGTTTCATAGCGAACTGGGCTGAGTTTGCGGACAAGGACAGCATACTGGCCCTGAATTAAATTCCTGCATTCACTAACACAGATGTTCTTGACCCATATAACCAACCAGAAAAGAGTATCCCTTCCTCAAAACACTTCTAAACATCTGGAAATCATAATATACTAATTTTGTTGAAACAATTTACAACCACCTTCCAGAAAAATTGTTGTAATAAATATGCAAATTAATAAAGTCTACCTTATGAATAGTGCCCTTTTAGATGTGGCAGTACACAACCTAGACAACAGCACATGGCAGTTTTCTCAGCAGTATAGGGCAGCCATCTCAGCCCAGAGGAATTGTCTTTCCCCTGCCCTTTGTTTTTATGCCACTGAATTTAACAGATTACATTTATATGACTGCCCCTACCTTTTTTAAGGAAAACAGCTATGCCAAGGGGTCAGTTTCCTGTACCAGGAACTGCACAGCAGTGGGCACTCGTGGTCTACCTGGAGTGGTACACAAAGTCCAGGAGAGACAGAGGGGGCAAAGACTTCCTACCCGGGAGATACTCGAGCAACCTTGGAGAGTAAAGGAGCTTAGAGTTAGGACATGTTCCAAGCCGCCTAGAACACTGTTCCCCACATGTCTGCGGCCTGGAGCCTGCTCTGTGCTTGGCTTTCCCCGTGGGCCTCTGTCTTTCTGGCTCTTCCCAACTCTCCTACTCTACTTCTCCACCTCACTCCCAGGGTCCCTCTGCAGCAGCAAATGGGGCCGCTTCAGCAGACTGGGGACTTTGTCTGTGAAACAGGGATAACCAGCACTGGGAAGGGACAGCACTCTCTCCTGCTCTCCAGAGCCAGCAGGTGGGCACCGGGGGGCCAAGCACAACCTGGCCAGAGAGTGTCCAGGGATGAGTGCTTCTCACTCTGTAGGGCACTGCTCAGAGCCCCAAGCACGGTTTTGGAAACCCTGGATCCGAGCTGTTAAACCTTTTTTTTTTTTTTTTTTGGTCACATTTAAAAGTAATACAAAATGATTATGGAAAATAGACTAAAAAGAATAAAGAGGGCTGGGTGCAGTGACTCATGCCTGTAATCCTAGCACTCTGGGAGGCCAAGGTGGATCACTTGACGTCAGAAGTTTGAAACCAGCCTGAGCAAGGGTGAGACCCCGTCTCTACTAAAAATAGGAAAAAATTAGCTGGGCATGTAGATAGTAGAGTGCACCTGTAGTCCCAGAAACTCGGGGGGCTGAGGCAGGAGGATCACTTGAGCCTAGGAGTTGGAGGTTGCAGATGACACCACTGTACTCTAACCCAGCAACAGAGTGAGACTGTCGCTCGTTAATCTCATTAACCACAAAGAAGATGTCTGTTTTTTGTTCTGATTACAGAAATAACATATAATTGTTGTAGGAAATCTAGAAGGTAAACAAAAAGATTAAGGAAAAAACTTTATCATTCAGTGTCATTTTGGTGTGGTCCTTTCATGCTTTTGTCTATATACATTGTTTTTAAAACAAATGAGATTATATCACAGATATGGTTTACTATGGCATTTTTTTTCATTTATTTTTATTCTATGAACATTTCCACAGTAATTTTGAAAGTTTTTCTATTTCTTTACTTTCAAAATCAATTCTTATTTTTTATTAATTTTTGAATAGGTGATATGTCTACATAGTACAAAATTTGAAAACATGAAAGAATATAGAGTGAATAATAAGTATTCCCTTCACCTCCGCTTCCCTAAGGGGCCACAAGTGTTAACAGCTTTTTATATGTCCTTCCTGATAGTCTACCAATTTACACACAGAGACACACATTCCACGTAATATATTTAGGATACAGTTCCACAGCAGTACGTGAACTGAACGATCTCAATCTTTTTAACAGCTGCATAGTATATTACATTGAATAGCTGTACCATACTGTGTTTAACCCATGCCCTATTGGTAGACACTTAGGGTCTTCCCAGATTTTGCCATTAAAGCAATATCGTAATAGCATTCCTCATACATATGTCATTAGACACAAATGCAAATGTTTCTGCAGCATAAATTCCTAAAACTTGAATTCCTGGGTCAAAGAGTTTGCACATTTTAAATTTCAATAGATAGTGCCAAATATCTTGGAGTATGTGCGCCTCCAAGATGGCCCCAGTAATACTCACCTGGTTAATGTCTCTCTGCATTCTCCCACATTGAATCAGAGGTAGTCTACGTGACCCACAGAGTGTGGCGGAGGTGATAGTCTGGCTTCTGAGGCTAGATCATAAAAGGTATACCAGCTGCCACCTGTCCTCTTAGATTGCTCAGGAGAAAGCCAGCCACCATGTCATGACAAAATGTGTCGTGAAAGCCCAGTGGAGAGGCCCCCATGGGGCGAGACTGAGAGTTCCTACCAACAACTAGCATCATCTTGCCAGCCACATGAGCAAGCTGTTTTGGAAGGGAATTGTCCACATCCAGTCAAGCTTTCTGCTGAGGGTAACCTCATGAGATACCCCAATGAAGACCCAACTGAGCTGCTTCAAAATTACTACAACACAGAAACTGTGAGAGAAATGTTTGTTTTAAGCCATTGAGTTTAAGGGTAATTTGTTATACAGCAATAGATAACTAATACAGTGTACGAGACTTCTGATTCTCTCTCCCTCAATAACAAAGGTTATCAAACACTTAGTCTTTCACTAATGATTATGATGTCTCATATTGCCTTTTTTTTTTTTTTTTTTTTTTTGAGACAGGGTCTTGCTCTGTCATCCAGGCTGGAGTGCAATGGTGCAATCATAGTTTACTACAATGAGCTCAAGTGATCCTCCCAGCTCAGCCTCCCAAGTAGCTGGGACTACAGAAACACACACCACCACACCCAGTTAATTTTTTTTTAATATATCTTTTATAGAGATGAGTCTCTCTACATTGCCCAGTTTGGTCTCAAACTCATGGGCTCAAGTGATCCTCCCACCCTGGCATCTCAAAATGCTGGGATTACAGGCATGAGCCACCACACCGGGCCTTGTGTTGCTTTAATTTGCCTTTCTCTTGTTTTGAGTGAGGTTGAGCATCTTTTCACATATTTAAGAAGATTGGTATTTTCTGTGAACTGTCTATGTATTTTCTCTAAATATGTCATGTTTTTCATGGAGGCATGATATTCTACCATATAGTTTATTGTAACTAATTTAACCATTCCATTATTAGACACTGAATTTTCATATTTTGATATTAATAATACTGGGATAAACATCACAACTCTTTGTCCATACATCTGATCATTTCCTGAAAAAACATTTCTGAAAAGGGAATTACTAGGCCAAAGTTCATTATAAGACAGAATATGTATAATCAGAGCTGTCTTCAAATCTAATTTTTTTAAGGCTCTTTGTACAAATTGGTAAACTCCTGTTATATAAAAGTTTCATTAATGTGTATTCCTACTTGCAGTATCCCTCTCGCCCCCATCCTTCACCAAACTGATTATCATCATTTAACAAAAAAAAAGTTGCTAATCTAGAAGACAAAAATGGCCCCATATGACCAACATTGTTTATGGGAAACATCCTCATCAAGAAGCCTAACTGTCGCTGGGGTTGTACCAAGGCATGATTATTTAGTAGAGGCTCCTTAGGGCCTCCTGCATCATCACAGATTCCCTCTGTCACCTGCCTGTCACATGCAAGGAACCTAGCTTAGACAAGAATGTAAGAAAATGCAGCTGCTAGGCTTGTGAGGACCATTCAAGTTGGGATCCTATTACTCAAAGCTTTGGCCACATGGATGCCAGATTTCTGGGACAGCTTTGATCACACGTATTCTGGTCATACTCCCAAAAGCACAAGCATTTTGTCAGACTTGGCGTTCCCAGACAGAGTGTGGAAAACATGAGTTCAAATCCCACTACACATTCATGTTCTTGGAGCCCACTCTCCCAAGCAGGAACAGGAGGACAGACCATGAGTGCAATCACCCCCGGGGCCTCATCTGCCAGCTGAGGGGCACATGGCTCCTGAAGGGAGATCTCAGGGCCCCAGGGCTGTGAATTTCCCCTTCCCCAAGGTTTAGAATTCCCCAGGGCTCAAAAGGCTCTTTGATAAAATATTACACCAAGAAAGAGTTCACATGATATCACATAAGCTACAGGCCTCCTTTCTGCCCCATCCATGCTGCAGAGCAATCAGGATTCCGCCCTCTGCTCTAACATTTCCTCCCAGTCCTGCCCTGGACATTCTCATGGCTCACGGTGGCCCTTTGCTTGCAGGCCCTGCTTCCAGCATGTGACAGCCTCCAGTCTCCCCGCCTGCCTTTCTCACTTAGAACTGTGGGTCGCAGGCCTTCCCCAGGACCCTGGGGTATTAACAGGAGGAGGAAAACAGCCTGCTTCCTACACCTCTAGGTAATTCGGACGCTTGAGGCCAAGGCACACCAAGGCCTCTTAGCAAAAGTTCCGTTTTCCCAAGTCAATGGCTGTGAGGCAGCCTTTTCCAAACCCACAAATGAAGTGACCACACTGTCTAAACCAACCCAATCAGGACATCTAACAAAATAGGGGTATCTCTGTACTACTTTAGAAAATTCTCATCAAGGTATGAAATTATTTAGTAGGCTGCTTTTATGTGGGGAAGAGCACTCATAAATAAGATATAAGAGGGGGAAAAAAAATCCCAAAATATTAACCTTTGTCTTTTTTTCCTGGAATTTCCCAACCTTTCACCTAATAAGCAAAGTCATCCGCGTTGCCTTAGGAAGTGACGGCCTTAAGGGGATGGGTCCCCAGAGCATTAGATATTAACCCACGTAAGTGATGGTGCCAAGAAGAGGGGCTTCTGCTGCAATCCCCCCTCATACCTCCCCATAAATGTTGTCATTAGCTGCCCCCAGTCACTCCACATAAATGTACAATTTAAATTACAATTAAATTAATAGTACAAACTCGGCTTCCAGACAAATTCGCAGCCCACAATTCCCACTGAGATCACTCTCAGCAATCCCCTCCTATTGTGGGTCTCCACCCACCTGGAAGGAGCAGGGCAGGATTGCACTGTTTAATGATTCTGTATTCAATGGGCCAAACACAGCACACAGTAGGCACACTATGTTTGCTGAACTGAAATGAACCTTTGTGCATTGGTCTTGCTTTGGCCTGGTTCTGCCTCAAAAACCTTTTGAATCTTCCAAAAAAACCGACGTTCAAGTATTTGAAGAAGTCATCGATTTTATCTAAATATTCTCCAGTCTAAAATTTCCAACCCCTTCAACTGTACTCTATGTGACATTCATTCATCTGTCCGTCCGGTCACTGCCTATTCCAGGCCAATCACTGTGACAATGTGACAATCAAATAACTGAGGTACATGTGAACTGAACCATGGGATGACAGAAAACGAGACTCACTACAGGGCAGTTGGTGTCTACATTTCATTAAATAATTTAAAACGGAAATAAAACAGAAAGGTAAAGTAAGTAAAACTCAGCAAGTTCCTCAAAATTACTCCGCCCTGTTGTCTGAGTGGTGTGTAGGTAGTTCTAAAATTCAGAGCCAGCTGCGTCCTACCTGTAAGAGCTGCGTGGACTGCAGATCGTGTTTCCCAGAGACAGAAACAATGGAACGTAAAGGTGACTCCTTCCCAGCCCCAAAAATCCAGTGAAGAGAGATCCAGACTGAAGCTGACATGCTGTCCGTTTGCCACTGAACACTGTCACGGGGCATTCTGTGGCCACACTTGTGATTAAACAAAACAGGAAAGCCACAAAATCCAATACGGAAATTTTTTTACTTATTTTGCTAGTCCTTGAGGATAAACAAGTATCGTTCATTCATTCAAAAACTGTTTATTGGGTTTATTTAGAAAAGGATAAAAAAACTAGTTGGCAATATCTGTAGAGATTCCGAAAAGGATTTCTGGGCACTCTTAAGGTACTCAAAGAGTTATGCTACTTCTTTAAATTACATGTGGTTTTTTTTCTTCTGAATGCACCGTTCTTTCCTTGATACAGGTATAACACCAACAGTATATACACACTGGCGGGTGTGAGCATGGCCAGGTCAGGGGCTGTGAGACAAATGTGATCACTGTCATTGAGGCATTTTTCCAGAGATAACCGAGCAAGAACTAGAACACAACAGAAGGAACTTTAAGAACTCACAGGTATGTAACTGAACTAAAACAATTAACTATGTGCTAGAAGAGAAATGAAAAGAGATTGTGTCTACTTGTGCCAATGAACAAGACAGACATTATTTTCATAATTCTACTTGAGACAGAAGAAAGACAGTGATGGGGAGCAGACAAAAGTCAGCAAGTTCTGTGTGGGCCCCACGGGTTCCTGTCAGCCAGGATGCCTTGTTTGTTTTCAGAGAGAGGGACCTTCCCCGTTTGTGTTGGAGGTATTAGCAGAAGCATCCTACCGCTGTACCTTTGAGTGAAGGGTGCTTGACCTGGGCATTCAAACTGTATATATCTCCAAATATAGATCCAAAAGACTCTATATGCCTTCGCCAAACATAATTGCATTAGAATAATTGCACAAATTGTGAAGGAATGAAAAACTAACTATTGGTAAGTATTGTTTTTTCCCCCCACATTATATGACAGGAGGACCCAGCACCGTTCACCGTGCGCACAGGCTCTGTGGTGGATTAATCAGGCTATCAGTCAAGCCTTTACCGAGCTCCTTGGAAGTGCACAATAGAAAACAATCCCTCAGGGAGCTTACAATCAAATAGGGAAGGAAATGTTATGAAATAATTAACAATGCAAACTATTGAAAGTATTACAAGTGTGGAAAGGGAAGTTGAGGCTCTAGAGGAGCCCTCCCCCTACTGAAGTCAGGAGACAAAAAGCAGGCTTTGCAGAAGAGTGAGGCTCAGGTTGAATTCTGGACGGTGAGTAGGAATTAGGCAGGTAAAGAAAGGATGAGGCAGCTTTCTCAACACATGAAAGGATTGTGGGTAGGTCCTGAGGGAGAAGAGAGCTTGCCGTGTTTAAGAAAGTGGGTGAGAACTTCTGTGGCCAGTGGGAAAAAACGAAGAATGAAATTGAGAATGAGGCTAGAGAGGTAGGCTGGAGAGCTAGTCCAGATCGTGTAAATTGGCCAGATCAGGAATTTTCGATTTTATTCTCTTTTTTTTTTTTTTTTTTTTTTTGAGACAGAGTCTCACTCTGTTGCCCGGGCTAGAGTGCCATGGGGTCATCCTAGCTCACAGCAACCTCAAACTCCTGGGCTCAAGCGATCCTCCTGCCTCAGCCTCCCGAGTAGCTGGGACTACAGGCATGCGCCACCATGCCCGGCTAATTTTTTCTATATATTTTTAGTTGTCCAATTAATTTCTTTCTATTTTTAGTAGAGACGGGGTCTTGCTCTTGCTCAGGCTGGTTTCGAACTCCTGAGCTCAAAC
>RJWJ010039657.1:0-14371 GCA_004363605.1 Indri indri | reverse complement strand
CTCACACTTCAGTGGTTCTCTAAATATTTCCAGGGCCTCTGGTGATGACTACTAGGCAGGTGCAGATGAATGTGAAATAATGTGCATACATAAGCACATTTTTGATAACTGAAAACTTTCATGTGCTCAACTAAAGTTCGAACAACTTGGAACAAAGAGGCGAAACCAAGAAGTTCTCAAAATGCCTCTAGGCGTAGGACTTTGACAAGGTCAAACTGAGTTTATTACTCAATGGCTCAGTGGTTTCCACTCAGATCTCTAATAAAATCAGCATAATGTATAATTTCTCCCTTAGAAAGCTCTGTTCCACTCATTCATGTCTTTGACATAACATCCAAAAGTTTAGTTTCCAAAAAGAGCTGGCTGGTTTGGATGTAGGACTGTCTGATCAGTCGATTCTCTCAATTCCACAGACCAGTCTCGTTTGCCTGATTTCATAACCTGGTTTCTGCACTGACATAACTCTAGACTCAGTTCTCTGCTAAGAACTTTCCCTGAAAAATGATCAAATTATGAGAAGCTAAGGGTCAGTTTTAGAGTTGCTTTCTAAGAGTGTCATTTCATATCAGTCTTATGATTTAATAGCACACATGATCGCGCTGTACTCTTGGAACATCATGGTGAGCTATATACTCCCAATGCCAAATTAAATCGTTGTTTGTATTTACGCATAATGGACCTTTGGGGTATATATGAAGAGTTTTAGAGAAAAGAAACTGTCTCTGGACTTGGCTAAATGAATACAAAAAACTAAACTAAATTTATTAGATTTTAAATGTCTTAAGGGGAGGAAGCCATGTCTTCATTCATTTATTCCATAGCATCTACTGAGTACTCGAGATGTTCCAGCCATTGTTCTAGGTTCTGAAAATAAAAAAAATAATAATAAGGGCAATAACAATACAGTCATAGTCATTGTCTTTAGGGAGCTTGCCATCTAATGGGGAATATGGAAACAAAGACACATATTTACACTTATTTTTAGTGGTATAGTATAGTCATTCATTGCTTAATAGTGAGGATACCTTCTGAGAAATGCATCGTTAGGTGGTTTTGCCATTGTGTGAACATCACAGAGTGTACTTACACAAACCTCAGTGGTATAGCCTACAACACAGCTGGGCTATATGAGATAGCCTATTGCTCCTAGGCTACAAACACGTACAACATGTTACTGTACTGAATACTGTAGGCAATTGTAACACAATGGTAAGTATTTGTGTAGCTAAACATAGAAAAGGTACAGTAAAAATATGGTATTATAATCTTGTGGAACCACCATCATGTATGCGATCTGCCATTGACCCAAATGTCGACATGTGGCACATGACCGTGCTAGACGCACGCAGTTAGTATCATGGCAATACAACCATCAGGATGTGCATATGTGGGAGGGGGTGAGTCGGTGAGTTTTACAGACAGAGAAGACCGCATGAGGACAGCCATGGGGGAGACAGGTAAGAAAGAGCCTCATTGGCAAAGGGAAGCTGTAAGCCCCCTGTGTTGCTGTAGCCTTAGTTGGGGGTCCACGATTCATTCCAGCGGGGACTGGAGAGTGAGGAAAAGGTCAGATCTCAGATGGCCTTGTGTGCCAGGTTAGACTTTACTTTTGAGCGACAGAAAGCCATGACATGGTTTGATTTTCCCTTGAGACAGTTTACTCTGGTGATTCTGCTGAAGATGAGACCATAGTATCAACACTAGATGCAGGGAGATCCACCAGCAGCCTTAGAGAGAAACAAGAGGGCTAATTGGGACACAGTGTTTGGAGACAACAACTGATTTAGAGGATGAGGGGTTGGGAGGGCAGGGATGAGAAACAAGACTCCCCTGATTTAAAACATGAGTGACCAGATGGACGGTGAGGCGGCAAGAAAATAGAGAAGGAGGCAGGGTTCAGTTCCATTTTTGCTATGTTGGGTTTGGCTTGACATGGGTCACTCAAGCCAGTGTGTCTAATGTGTAATTAGATGCTCTAGTCTAAAGAGGGTCCAGGGTAGATGCCTGGACTCAAGATTCAACCTTGGGGGCCCTAAGAAAGTAGATGGTAGTTGGCAGGATGACTGGGAAAGTACAAGTGGGAAGAACAGGAGGGTTGAGTATAGGAATTTCCAGAACACCAACATGAAAGAAGGATATATCTAACTATCTAGACATTCTCAGTGCCCAACACAATGCTTAGAATAAAATTCCCCATAAGTAAAAATGGATATATATTATTCAATAAATAAATTCTGAATGTGTAAATGAAAATTAAAGGGTACAATCAGGTGAACAAGTTCTCAGGCAGTGGTTCTCCCCCTAGACTACACACTGGAATCACTGAAGAGCCTTTATAGATTATCAGTGACCAAGCCCCGCTCCCCAGACATCGGCCTCAATTTGTCTGGGTTGGGGCTGAGACACAAGCCAGGGCATGTGAGAAAACATACACACACACACACACACACACACACACACGCACCCACCCACACACACATACACACGTTTGCATATTTTTAATTCCACAAGTGATTCTAAGTGCAGCCAGGGTTAATCAGAGGCAGATACAAAGGGTGAGGAGGAGATGGAAGTCCTGGCTGGAGGAATGGAAGGAGGCAAGAGAAAACCAAGAAATGTTGTCGTTTCAGGAAAAGGGGAAAATTAAGATTAGAAAGAGCACATTCCTTAAGAAACCAGGGAAGATCCTGGCCTAAGAAAGCATTAGGTCTGGGGAGCTGGGTTTAAAGGAGGAACCAGTGTAGAAATGGGTGCACACTCCTCCAGGGCATGGAGTCATGTGTATGTAGCTGTGTGTCCTCTCTGGTATGCATGTAATAGGCACATCAAATAGGAAAATCAAGTAGCTAGTCATCACTGACTGGCACCCAGGACATTCCCAGAGGCTAAAATAGACTCCACTTATAAAATAGAAGCCACCGGAAGCAGTCTTCCCCTCTTAGGGCCTGAAGGGGACCACGCATGGACTTGTCCTGTGAAACATACACAGGCATTGACAACAGCGGGCCTGGAGGGGTGGGGTCACAGGCAGCGTGCCAGGAATTGCCTACAGGACACAGCCTAATTTCTTTTCTTTTTTTTTTTGAAGGTGACTGTTACCATGGGACAGTTACCTGCCATTCCTAATTGTGGGTGTACGTTGGGGGGCAAGGTCGAAGGCTGCATCAGTGCTAAGGATTTGATTGGAGTGCTTTGAGTATCCTCCAAAGAGGGGACTGTTCTAATCAAGATATTACTTAGACGGCCACACTATTGGCACAGTACATTCTGAAGGTTAGTTTCAGTCTCAGGATTCTGTTGCTGAAGGAACAAGCTGCAAGATGGCCACTCTGAAAGAGCAAAGTAATTTTGTGCAGAAAAAATTTAGTTCATTGCTCAACATTGGAGTTCTCTGGCAAATGAGAGGGAGGGAAGGAGGAAAGGAGAGACAGAAAGAGAGTGAGCGAGCGAGCGTGTGTGCAGGCACTCACAGGTTTGTACCCATGTACATGTAAGAACAAGCATAGGACCATACTTTCTACTTCTTTTATTAATAACTACTATGAAAACACTGTGATGCAGTCGGCCGTGCCACAAGTTAGAAATAGGTGGATCATTCAGTACTGTTAACTATCCGCTGTGGATATTAGGAACCACTTCAAGACTGGGATGGAGAGCAGGAGAACACTGTGTTCCCTGCTGTTCTCCCATGTCGAGTCTCTAATAAATACCAGAACATTAAGCACTTCCCTCTGGTATGTTCTCTGGCTAACAGTGCTCAGGTTAATCATTATCCCTTACCTGGGACTAATTCAGGTACCTATGTACTTGGCATCTCTGCCTGAAATTATGAGGTGTGACACCTGGAGAATTGGTCTGAGATGATGAGACATATAATATCATGGCAGTGTGTCTGAACCCAGAGGGATGGCGTGGCCTGGATCTTAAGATATACACATGTCCCAGGGATAGGCCATTTTACAGAAATATGCACATGGGCTTTATGAATGATTGATACAGCCAAGGAGCTACTTTCCCTCAGAAGTCCTAGAATGTGTCACTCTTACATGTGCTTGGAACCTGTGACTAATTATTCTACTAATTGCTTCATAGCCAGGGGCATATGCTTCAACACTAGGCCTCCACTTGTTCATTCATTCATTCATTCAATTTAGAGTGTATTGGTCGTCTGCTGTGTGTCAGGCCTTTGGTTAGGCACTGAGGACAAAATGGTTAGCTAAAGAGGACACGAAGTGCACATTTCTCCTGCTGTCGTGGGGTCTGTAGACTACTGAGAATGAGGAGGTGACTGAGGAGACAGACATTGACCATGTAATGCCCTGGTGAATGTCTAATTATAAACTGATGCAAGACTCCTGAGGAAACACACACTTATCCATAAGAGTAAATACCCACGAGAAGTGGTCTACACTGGGGATCTGAAAGGGCGTCTCTGAGGAAGTGATTCTGGAGCTGAGATGTGAAGGATGGATAAGGATCCGGGAAGAGGAGAAACCTGTGATATTAACAGTAGCCTTGTGGTAAACGGACTGTGAGGGGCAGGGGAACTGAGGGGGGACCAGTGTGCAGAGATCAGAGGGGAGGGAAGAGGAGGCAGGAGAGACAGACGGGGTCAGATCCTGCCAGGACCTGCGTGTCATGTTAAAAGCAACGAGAAGGTATTGGATGGTTTTAAGTGGGGGTAAGTGACATAGTCAGGATTCTGATTTGAAAGAAGTCATTCTGGCCACTTGTGGTGAACAGAGTGGGGAGAGGGGTGTAATATTAATAAAGGTGAGACGACCAGTTAACCAGCTATTGCAGGTCTAGCCAAGAGGTGACAGTGTCTACAACTGGCCTGATTATGAGGAGGATATAGAGAAGTGGATAATTCTTCAGATATCTAGGGATAAAATTGATGATGATATTATTAATAATTAGATTTGAGATTGAGGAAGAGGGAAGAGTCAAATACAACTCCTAGTCTTTAGCCCTGCATGAGTGTATGAATACTGGTTTTATTCACAGATAGCTACTAGAAGAAGACTAGGTTTGTTGTTGTTTTGGCACAGGTGTGCAGTGAAAATCGTTGAGTTTAATTAGGAATGTGTTAAATTTGAGTGCCATGGGAGACATAAGAACACAAGGCTCCCAGAAGTAGCTGTGCAGGGCCCCTGGGACTGTCCCCTTTTGTTGCTTACCCCCCAGTCCACCAGCCCAGGGATCCCTGGTGGCCGGTACAGCCTCTTACCAAGGAGCATGGTCCACCATTACTTGAACTTGAATTTTCCCCAGAACTAGGGAACAATGTGGTTCTTTGATTCTGAATCCATAAGCATATCTGTATCTAGTTTTTTCTACCACTGGCTGCTGTGGCTTTAGGAGTCATTTGGTTCAATGGGAGAAATCCTGGTTAGGTAAGAATGGATTCCCAGTTGGGCTCTTCCATAACTAGCTATGGGATTTTGCCGCTATGATTCCTCTAGATCAATACTTCCTCCTGTGTGAAAGAAGCAGTTAAACTAGGTAGTCTATAAGAGTCCTTCTGGCTCTAATGCTCAGTGATTCTCATCACTAACCTCATTCTCTACTAATCAAATGGTATGAGGAATGGAAATAAATACATTTCTAGATATAGGTACTAGTCCTTGGTCATTTTGAATCTCTCATATTTGGTTTGCTCACCCAACAGGGCCTTAAATTATTCCTCCTCTATTTATCATTTCTTAAAAGTGATTTATCATGTCTAGAAGGTTTTAAATAGGGATGTTAGAAATGTTTCTTCTTAAGTGCTAGTTTTGATCCATGAGCCATGGCTGCCTATGATGTTCCACTGAGGAGGATTCTGGTGCTGCATCTTGGGTGGGAGGAGAAAGCACCGTAATTGATTGGTGATGTCTGTAATTAGCATGGGATGGGGAGTGGTAGCACCGTAAGTGCCATGCCTTATCATCCTAGTTCTGTGATCTTCCTCTTTCCCCTGCCAATGCATGAGCACTGTCTGATGGTTAAAACAAGTAATTGTAGGATTATACTTTCCCAAATCTGTTCTGGAGCTAAAATTTTCCACTGTCTTTTATTGCGTTGTATTCTAATGTCATTTCCAACAATTTGGTGGGATAAGAGAGGGATGACTATATGTCTAGTTAATTTTGTTTAATGGTTAACATTGGTTAGCATTTCCTGCATAATATGTAAAATGTCTACTTTTCTATTTTTAAATGAACAATCTAATAGAAATAAGGCTCTTTTTTTGTAAGTTAATAATCATGTAGGAACTCGGGCTTAGTTTTCTAAACTAGTGCTTCTCAACTTTAATGTGCACACATACCACCTAGGGAACTCGTTAAAACCCAGATTCCTGGACTTTACTCCCAGGGATTCTGATTCAGTGGGTCTGGATGGGGCCTTAGATTCTGGGACCACACATAGCAAAGGTCTAAACATCGTTGTACAGAGACAAAGATGGAGATAGATAAATTAGAGAGCTGAGGAGTTGGTTGTTACGCCATACACTAAAACGACTCACTATGGACAAATAATACTGCTCCCTAAATTCTGGATAGGAATTTATTTTCATATGATTTGCTTCTTTTTCCTAAGAATAGAACACAGGAAAAAAAATTCTTGGTTGATTGAGGTCTTTGGTTAATCACATTCCAGACAGTTAAAGTTTTACTGAGCTCCTAAAGCACTCAGTACATACCACAAAATGTAGTTATTTATTGTGACTTTTTAAAAAATTAGAATTGTTTGGTTTTACTAAAAAATGTATACTTGCTCACTGTAAAAAATTCAGACAGTATGGCAATGCATAAAATCAAAAGTGAAAGTCTCTCAAACCCTACCTGTCAGATTTAATAACATCATTAAAAAGTTTGAACAGTTTGGTGTGTGACCTTTTAGACTTTTTCTAGTGCTAGTATAAATCTTGCCTGTCTATCCGTGTCTGCACATAAATATACAAACAAATATCACAGAGGGAAAAATAAATATCTTTTTTCCTTTCTAAAAGGAGAAATTTGATTGTAGGTCCCACAGAATAAGATTCAAAGGGCCCAAAAGTAAAGATTTTTCCTGTCTCTGTCTGTCTGTCTCTCTCTCCCTCTCTGTTTCTGTTTCTCTCTCATATTTCCACACTTTGCTTTTTGATACTTATATATTATAATACTATAAACATCTTTCTGAAGAAGCACATACATTTATTTGCTTGCTGGTGTTTTATTTATGCTGAGCTTGTTCCCTTTATCTGACTATAAATACCAATTTCTATTATTTTATATCTCACAAAATATCTCACACAGGGATGAGTATGAAATACCTGGTAAAGAGCAAATGTATTTTACAGCACTTCGAAGTGTGTTACATTGGATCATTTTATCAGATTTGGGATGTGACATGAATAACGTCTGCTATTTACTCCACAAGTGTTCACTGAGTACCTGCTGTGGGCCAGGCATTGAGCATCTGCCCACACCAGGTACTGAGGTTAAAAACGTCAAGAAACGAGGTGGCCATGGTTCCTTTCTACATGGAGCTGACAATCCAAGTAAAAATATGGGTGTGGAGTGTCTCACTGCACTTTTATCCTAGAAAGATAGAATTTGGTGTTTTGTGAGTTTTTAAAAAGAACAAGAAGACCCTGGTAACTTTCCTCACATCACTTGCCATAAAACGAGGAGACCATCACTAGCTCTGAGATTTCTTCCCTAGCTTTGGCTGGAATCCAGTGTGAACACATCTGGAGTTCAGATGCAGGGTGGGGCAGGCCAGAAAGTAATTCTGTCTCAGAGAATGATTCAAAGGACATGCAAGGGCAAGACTAGAGGATATTATTATTTCGAATCGAGAGCTGTGCACATCGGGACTTACAGGAAACGAGGTGAGCTTTATTAATTTACTTGTTAGAGCAGTGAAGTGTGAAATAATGCCTTCTGACCAGTGCATAGGTGGAATGTGAATTCATGCTGCAAATTCAGCTAATGTTGTGTATAAACCCTGTTTTGCATTAGACACCATTGGTGTATTATGTAAATAGAGTTCTATCATTATACAAAGACTATCATTATTGATGAGGCAGCTCTTAATAGCGTGCTTACGTTATCTGGATATTGAGAGCACCAGGATTTATTCTTCTGTGGCACAAGTTACTTTATTATTAGGATTTCTTATAAAGCTCGTTTATTGAAATAATTAGAAACAAATTGCTCACATCCACATTGGCAGGATAAGCTCCTTAACAAATCACCACTCCACACTCATTCGAGATTGGGCTTCTGGAAAAATACCCTTACAAACTTTTATCGGGAAGAATGAAGACCATATAGGTTTTAAATTTAATACGTGATAATCTTCTGAGAACAGTTGAGCAGCACTTAATGAGCTTAGCCTCTCTGCAATTAAAACGCTCTGAATTGGGGTGAGACAGGATAGGGGGAAAGGTTTCATTCTTTTCAGTTAATTTCCTGCGTGGCAGATGCTGCTTTCCCTCTGATACCCTTTCTCTGGCTGTGGGATGCTCCCCTACTGCTAGAAGCTATGCCTGGGAAGGAAGGGCTGGCAGGTTAATTATACCTGCCACTCTGCAGGCCCACACCCCACGTGATTTGCACATGGTGGAAGGCGCCATTGAATGCAAAACTTGGCTGATGGGAGCTGAGAAGTTGGAGGCAGATTCTCCAAAGTGGTTATCCTGTGAAAATTTGAGAGTTTATATAAGAATTCCGATTATTCTGTTTCTGTAATTTATCCAAAAAGCAGGAAAAAATCTATCTGGGGATTTTATATGAGGTTTGTTCAGTGTTAGCAGTAAATTTTTTTTCAATCCAGAGACATGCTTTATTGTCTCTCTTTGATTTGGTCCAGGTTTTCCCAAACGTCACTCGTTTGGATATAACCTTCATGATTTTTCCATATCCCCAGTAAGACCTATGCTGTCATTTACTTACTATTTTTCTTTAAATCAGCTTTTTTAACTTCCCATAAAAGTTAAAAGGTTGTTTTTATTTTCTTCTAATATATACCAAACTCAGTACATAGCTATAAAAGTATAAGTATTATTTTTCTGTGAACGGTCTAAAATCATTCCACAAAATGCCAGTGATACACATAACACACCTTGTTATGTGTATGTTATGGGCCTGCTTTTACTTTTGTCCAAGCGTGTCCTCGCCTGTGACTGCCGATGTTTGGGACAGGAGTCCTGGCACTAGCTGATTAGTCTGCGCCCTGAGTTAGGGCTTTCCCTGGTTTCATGACACCTTTCTTCTAAGCCTCACACTGCTTTGCACAAAGCAGGTGGTCTCTGCATTCTTTCCAGGCAAATAGGGGGGCACTGGATGCCTAGCTGGGCAGAAATTGAAGGTGTTACTTCAACCCCTTTTCCTAACTTCCTTTTCCTCTACCTGAGGGCACTTTAACTGGAATGCTTCTGTTGACTGTTTTCCTCTGGTTTTTCCTCCCAGTTTTTGACCCAAGTGAGATATAGTAATGGGAATATGTTATTCCTTCTTACTTGCTTAGTGAGGTCTAAATAGTATGATTATTTGCAAAATTCTTTGCTGCATCATGCACCAAGAATTCAAGAAGGTTGCTGTGCCATTTTTACTGTACTTACTTCAGCCTGTATATATTTTTCAGAATCCATCAATATGTGTAATTACACGAAACTTTGACTAATCCCAAATAATTTATATTTGGCATTGAAATGAATAGTAATGCAGTTTGGGTTTTATAGCAGATCTTTCTTTTTATTATATATCATTTGGGTCGTATTAACCTAAAATAAGGGACGCTAGAGATACATGGGTGTCTCTAGATAGATGGGTATAGATAAGTGAGAGAGCCCAGTGTATAGGAAAAAATTTGATGACTCGGAAAAACAAGGCAAGGCACTTGCCTGTAAGAATTTTTTTTATTTGCTAGATTTTTCCTAGTACCTTTTATTCAGGGAACTCCAAACACATGATGTGTGATATCTCAGACATTTCTGCCCCCTCACCAATGAACACAGTCCCCACAGTTTCTTTCAGGCCTCTCTACAGAGCTGTGAGGTTATCTGTACTCATCCAAAAAGGAACCCAAGTCCCCTACAAGGACAGGATATATCAGCAGCAACTTCCCCTTTATTTCACGTGGGTCGCCCCAGCAATATTTAATGCTGTTGCAGATGAGCTCTTAGTAATCGTGTTGTGCAGCTGGCCATATTCATAGTCCCAGTGCAATCAAATGGGAAATGACAAGAAAGGAGACTGGAAAGATACGTAAGGCCCCGATGCTCTGGACTTCATTCTGTAGCCAGTGGGAAGCCACCAGAAGGTTTTAAGCAGGAGTGTGCAGTGATCAAATACGTGTCTTGGAAAGATCACTGTGGCTGCAGTTTGCAGGGTAGGTGGGAGGAGGGATGAGACCTGAGCCAGGCAGACTGGTGACAAAGTCATTGCCACAGTCTCAGTGAAAGTGGATGAGGACAGAAGTTAATGACAGTGGCAATGAGGATGGGAAGAAGCGGATATATTTCAAGGGTATTTAGAAAGTTGAAGCAAAAGAACTTGGTGTCATAGGGACTCTGGCAAATGGGGGAGAAGGAGGTGAGGGCGACTCCCAGATTCCTGGTGTGGGCGAATGGCAATGCCACACCGACATGGTGTTATTTGCATTTGGACATACTGAGTTTCAGATGTTCGTCACCATTTACTGGAATTCATTCCCAATTTCTGATGCCGCTGCCTTTATACATGCAAGCCCTCTCTTTCCTACCCATGCTGGCCTTTCAGACATTGGACCCATTTCCCGTTTCAGACTTCCTATAATCATTTACACGCATACTCTTAAATATTGGATTTCTGTCCATTTTAGGTTATTATCCATTTCTTTTTTAGATATTTAAATATATGCTAGGTCGATTTCATGTAGCTCATCTCACAGTTCTGGCCACCCCAGCCCATTCTACCTTCTTACAACATTACCGACACCCTAGAAGAACACTAAAAGAATATAATTTTCTTAGAACAAAAGGAAGTATGGTGGGGAAGTTCTAAAATGTCAAAAACAGCCTAAGATTATGGGAAGCAGTATGTTTTTGAATAAGTATACACCACTTAAAACAACAGTGGAGACCCCTTGCCAGACAAGCAGGGCTTCTCACCAGCCTCTGCTGGGCCATGGCAGTACAGCCCTGGCTGAAGAAGGACACAGGGACACAGTAACTGAATTTGTGAATTTGGGGTTGTTCCACTTAGGTTAGTTTGAAATCCAGTTGGCTTTGGGTTCTTTCCTTAATGGACTTTCAGGAGGCCTCGGAGTATTTCTGAGAAGAGGAAAGATAACTTGGCCTTGGGTTTAGCGAGCATTTTCCTGAGGCTGATTACTTCCCCACTCGCGTGGCTTTTATGGTAATGTTCTCTGAAGATGGCTCTCCTTGCTCTGAATACCAACAGCACAGAGAAAAGCAGATTTTATGCTTGTTTTTGTTTGTTTTTAGTAGACTTTTTTTAAAGAGCAGTTTTAGGTTCACAGCAAAATTGAGCAGAAGGTACAGAGATTTCCCATATGCCCCCTACCCCTACACACGCATAGCTCTCCCCGTTATCCACGTTTCCCCCCAGAGTGGGCACATTTGGTACAATTGATGAACCTATACTGACACAACATCGTCACCCAAAGGTCATGGTTAGATTAGGGTTTACGCTTGGTGTTGTGCCTTCCATGGGTTTGGACAAATGTATAATGACATATAGTCACTACCATAGTATCATACAGAGTAGTTTCGCTGCCCTAAAAATCCTCTGTGTTCTCTTGGCTCATCCCTCCTATCCCCTTAACCCCTGGCAACTACTGATTTTTTTATTGTCTCTATAGTTTTGCCTTTTCCAGAGTGTCATATAATTGCAGTCATACAGTATATAGCCTTTTCAGATTGGCTCCTTTCACTTAGAATTATGCATTTAAGGTTCCTCTATGTCTTGTCTTCTTTTTTTGTAAGAAGCAGGGTCTCACTCTGTCGCCCAGGCTGCAGTGTGCAGTGTTATCACCATAGCTCACAGCACCCTCAAACTCCTGGGCTCAGCAATACTCCTGCCTCCGCCTCCCAAATAGTTGGAACTACAGGTGTGTGCCACTATTCCCAGCTAAGTTTTTATTCGTTGTAGAGACGGGGTCTTTCTATGTTGCCCAGCCCGGCCTTGAACTCCTGGCCTCAAGCGATCCTCCCACCTAAGCCTCCCAAAGTGCTAGGATTATAGGCATGAGCCACTGTGTCCAGCCTCTCTGTGTTATTTCATGGCTTGGTAGCTCATTTCTTTATTATTCAGTACTGCTGATGTACCACAATTTATCCATTTTACTATCAAAAAAAGGTCTTGGTTGCTTCCAAGTTTTGGCAATTAGGGACGAAACTGCTAAAAACATCCATGTGCAGGTTTTGGTATGGACATGTTTTCAGTTCCTTTGGGTAAATACCAAGGAGCATGATTACTCCTTGTTATTCTATGATATTGTGCAGGATTTTACAATTTTGTGGTTACATTTAGATCTGTGATTCATCCGAGTTAGTTTTTGTGAGGGGTATAAGGCCTGTATCTAGATTCACTTTTTGGCATGTGGATGTCTACTTGTTTCAGCACCATTTGTTGAAAAGACTATCTTCTCTTCATTGTATGTCCTTTACTCCTTTGTCAAAGATCAGTTAACTATATTTATGTGGGTCTACTTCTGTGTTTTCTGTTCTGTTCCATTGAGGTATTTGTCTGTTCTTTCACCAATACCACACACTGTCTTGACTACTGTGGCTTTATAGTGTGTTTTGAAGTCAGGTGGTGTCAGTCTTCCAACTTTGTTCTTCTTCAATATTGTTGGCTATTGTGGGTCTCTTGCTTCTCCATATAACTTAGAATCAGTTTGTCAGCATGCACAAAATAACTTTCTGGGATTTTGATTGGGATTGCATTGAATCTATAGATCAAATTTGAAATAACTGATATTTCCACAGTATTGAGTCTTCCTATTCATGAACATCGAATATCTCTATTTAGCTCCTTCATTTCTTTCACCAGAGTAGTCATTTTCCTCATATAGATCTTACACATCTTTGGTAAGATTTATACCTAAATATTTTATTTCTCTACTGGGGAAGTGTTTGCATTAGAATCACAATCACTGAAACATCCAGGTACCACGGATCTGAGCTATCATTATGTTGGTATTTTCCTGAAGCCCAAGTGAATTCTAGAAAGAAGATTCTGATCTTAGAGTGAAGAATGCAGCCCAGAATATACCTTGAGTAGTAACTGCTCAAGAATGAGGAAGTTCTGGGTTATGGTGATTGTAGTAGGTCTAAAGAGAAACGGGAAGGTTGAAAGATGTTTGGAAGGAAAAGTAGCAATTAGTCAAAGATTGACTCATTGTATAACAGGTGGAAATCTTGGTCCTAACATCTACCACTATTCAGTTGTTCTGGAACAGGGTCTAGGAATATGTGTTTATTTGAAGCACCCCCAAGGTGATTTTGGTCAGTGAACCTTGAAATAATGTTGAAGTTAGAGACAAACATCAAGGATGCTTCCAAGAATATCAGCCCTTGAATCCAAGAAGAACGTTGTTTCCACTGACAGAAATGGCTAAGCCAGTGGACAAGGGAATAAGAAACATGAGTGTTGAAATAAGCATGTAATGATGAGATATTGAGAAAGTATCTTATGGTCAGTAGGAAACAGAGAAAGGATCATTTTTATTAAGTCTCTTCCAGGCCTAAAATCCTACAAAGATCCTTTTAGATCCTTTTTTTTTTCCTATGAGATAAAATCCATTCTTTAATCTGGCATTTGAAGGCCTCCAGAATGGATCCAGCTGCCTTCCCATGACGTTCCCCATTATTCCTGTAATGAAACCTTCATGGCAGACCCAGTAGTCTCCTCATGACCCCAAACCAGCCTCGCACTTCTTATCCCATCTTTGCTCTTGACAGTGGAGCCTCCTGATGTTCTCTCCTCCCTGAGAGATTCCCATGCATCCTTCAAGGACCACTCAACTCTCATCTCCTTCGTCAGAAACAACATGGCTCTCTTCTCTAATTATAGTTCTTCAGCATCTGCTCATTTGGCCTTAAAATTGTCATCCACCTTTGAGTGTATGCATGCATTTCTTACTAAACTATATTGTAAACACAGAGGATGGGGACCTTAGATTAAGTCCACTCTTCATCCCTTACAAAATCTAGTATAACGGTACGTTTGTAAGTATTTCAGGGCAGGGTTGCATAGAGGCATTTGTTTAAGTCATACAAGTCAACGAATCTGTGATTAGAAAATGTAAAAGAAATGAACAGGTTTGAGGCAGCAATAAGTGACAGGAGGAGGAAGCCCAGTAGAGAAGTACTGAGGGGTAGGGGCAGAAC
>RJWJ010039656.1:0-14352 GCA_004363605.1 Indri indri | reverse complement strand
CCCCACTGTCATCTACATTTGAATGCCGGGACAAGGTAGCCCTTCCTACCTTCACTGCCTACTAAACCAGAAGACACACTCTGCCTCGCCGCAGTGTGGATTCTCTGCCACCAGCACTGAAGTTTCAGTCACTCAAATCCCGGTGTCATTTACATTGTTTCTACTGGGAAAGGTCAGGTGTCAGCAGGGACTATAAGCAAAGAAAAACCCATCCCCTGGAACCAGGAGTGTAAGAGGGGAAGCGAGTGACAGCGCGTCTCTGGGCAGGATCATTTTCAGGGGTAGCAGACCACGACATCCTGAGGCTTTTTAGCAAAAAGGAAGCTGAAGGACAAACATCTGAAGGAGAAATTAATCTCTGTGAGTAGGTGACAAGCCGCGATAAGGCCTCGGGGTGCGTGTCAGGGTAGCACAGATGTTCGTGTGAGAACTATTACTCGCTTCAGGGGAAGTGGGGAGAAGGCTGGGGAAGGGGGGAAATGACAAAGAAAAACAAAACAACAAAAACCAGAATCATCTTTGCCAGGCAGCTGATTTTTTTTGAAAAAGGCCGTATATCCATCCAAAGAACAAAACATTAAAATACACCCATATGGCAAAGACGTGGTGAAACTGGAATTTTCACCTCTTGACTTTGACAGTGGAAACTCGTTCAGCCCATTCAAAGAGCAATTTGGCAATGTGATTTCAGAGCCATAAACACATGCACATCCATTGATCTAGCAACCCAGCTTTTATAAACATATCTAAAGAAATTACTCAAAAATATATATTTTAAAAGTCTTATGCCCAAGGTGTTTATTGCAGCATTTCTATGATAGAGAAAAATGAGAACCAAAGGTCTGACATCAAGGTAATATTAAGTAAATCAATGTGTGCTAATTTAATGGGATTACTCTTTTAATATATTAAAAAATAAATCTAAGGTTGAAAAGATGGGGAATGCTTACAATATAAAGAACACGTAGTTAAATCAATTATCTTACTTCAAATGTGTAATCATTATAACTGCACGTGGACAAAACAACCTTCAAGGAAGAAAAATTTTGATATCATGAATGTACAGGTAGCATTCTTTTCCTCCCTTTAAAGTTCTGCTGTTGTTGCTATAATACATGTCCAATTTTTTTTAAGTGAAGTAAAACAAAACACTAAAAGGGGAAGTTGAAACTTCACAACACAGAGATCAACCAGTCCGAACCTCTTATTTTATGGATGACAAGTTGAATATAAAACGTTGGTGGAATAGAACAGGCTTATTTCAGTGGAAACAGTAAGAAATACTCATTTTCCCAAGTGCCTATTAGAAATATGGTCATTTTCCAGGGGCCAATACTCAAGAACATGAAAAGCACGTGTTAGCATGATCTGGGCTGTTACTCTGAAATCACCCAGCTTATTTTCAACTGTTCCTTCCCACAACGCAATGTTATTCTACATTAACCACGTCGCATGATAAAGAGAGCGTCAGAATGACTCCTTACGGAGAGGGAGGGAAGATCTTATTTTTAGACATTGCAGTAGTTTTAGAAACATCCTCCTCGTCCTCTAGTGCTCATCTGTGCCGTGCTCACTATGGAGGTTGTGCAAAGAAAATGTTGACACTTTGGTTACAGCTGTTGTTTGAAGAATAGCAAATGACTATGAAGTCGTTTGGGCAAAAGAAAAAAAAAAAAAACAAGCAAAACAAAATTTGGTGATTTCCCACTTCTGCCTCCCAACATTTCCCACCTTTCTTTACACTTAGCGTTTTGCCTTTAAATTCGCAGTCCTAATAAGAAGATAATCTCACCGTGAGAACAGATGTAGTTACTGCGCAATAGAAATGATGTTTATTGTATGGCTAAGGTGTTGTTTTATTATAAGCTGTAATGCAAAGCTAGAACCAGGCCCGCTCTCTGTAACACAGAGGGGCAGAGATCAGGGCATCTTCTGGGGGACAGGGACGGTAAGCACCCCATCTTTCAAAAGGTGAGAGACTAGAACCTGGACCTGAACAGCAGAACTCTTAGATTATATTTTTGCCTAGGCATAGGGACGCATCAGCATTTTTAGATAGCTACTCCCCTGTGACACTCTGGGTGAGAAATAAATTCAAGAGATAAGTGTGGAATTGAGAGGAAGGGCAGTAGCCCTGCATTATTTTTTGAATGATGATATACTAAAATCTGTTCTTGAAAAACTTAAGTTTGTTGTATATTTGATATTTTTTTTATTTAGTTATTGTTAAAGATCTCTGGAAATTCCAATTGGTTTCAGCTTTGATCGGAGAGAAATATAGGCCAGAGTTCAAATGGGCAGGCAATGGGATTGGGCAAGGGCGTGATGAGAGTCTCCCGGGGAGGGAAGACTTCCGGTTGCAGAGTCAAGTGACCCAGTCAACTGCCTTTGAACTTCTGGAAATTCTTCTAAAACTCTTCTCTCACAGAGTCCTGGACTTGGCATCCCTAAGGAAAGGCCTTCCCTATAGCCCTTCCATTTTTGTCTTCTTTTATTGCGAGGATCTTCACCTCCTGCTGTATTAAGGATCAGCTTCTCCTTCCGTTGTAAGGTGTCTCCACCACAAGTGCAAGGCCATCACTAGCAATGTGCACCAGCAATGCACAAAACAACAGTATGATTGGTTCTAAAAGACAAGGCTTGACTTATTCCTATCTTCGTTTTTTTACAGACATGCTACTCTACTATGAACTTTAATCTCAGCTTTATTTTCAAGAATAAGGTATTTCTGCTTTCACGTTTGCATTTTAAGATTCAGCAAACTAACCCAAGAAATTATTTTATCAAATAATCACAAATGGTTTGCTGAAATTATTGAAATCTTTTATTTCTTTTCAAAAGGATATTTAAAATCTTGTAAGAACAGGTATAACAGTAAAGCTATAAAATAAAATAAGAAACCAAAATCAAAGGTAAAAATAATCTGAGTTGAAAGATCATGGATGGATAGCACTGTCCCTGGCTATTGTCTCTTGTTTTTTGTTCTTTGCTTTTTAAGAGAGAGTGTCTCACTCTGTCACCCAGGCTAGCGTGCAGTGGCACGATCACAGCTCACTGCAGCCTCAAACTCCAGAGATCAAGTGATCCTCCTGCCTTAGCCTCTGGAGTAGCTGGGAGTACAGGCTAGCACCACCATGCCCAGCTAATTTTTACATTTTTTTTATAGTGATGGGGTCTTGCTATGTTGCCCAGGCTGATCTTGAACTCTTGGCTTTAAATAATCCTCCTGCCTCAGCCTCCCAAAGTGCTAGGATTACAGCAGGCATGAGCCACCCCGCCTGGCCTTAGCTGTTGTCTTTTGTCTACCCCATGTGTTTTCTTGTGTTTTTTTTCAGTTCATGTGACTCTTTTTTCTTCAGGGAGCCCCTTCCCTATCCTCTGTCTGGGGCTGTCAATCAGCACGCCCCATCACTTAGCCCTCTACACAGGATCCTGTCCCCTTGGCACTGCTATTGTCCAGAAGGTGGGTACCTGGCTAGTGAGAGTTATAACCCGGAAGAGTCTTCCCAGGGGTCGATACACAGACTTCAGGGTAGAGTTTATTGCCCACCAGTAAACTCTAAGATGCTAAGGTGGAAAGAATATGAATCAGTAGCCACCAGCCGGCTTCCCTTCCCTGAAGAGCAGGCCTGTCTCCAGTGGGAGGGAGGAAACTAAGCAGAGAAGACAGACACATGGAGAGAGAGCAAACTCTGTGTGCTGAGTTCTGGCTTCCATCCCTGAGGCCCTGAGGCCTGGTTGCTGCAGCTTTTAGATTCTGTCCCTGCTCCAAGAGTCCTTCCCAGCAATGACAGCAAGTAAACTCCTTTCTTTGATTAGCGAGTCTGAGTAGGACTCTGCCCCTTAAAGCGGAAAAAGTCCTAATTAATACATCTTTCATTATTGGAAAGGAATCAGAATAGCAATTTAACAAGGAGCCCATTTTACTTCCTAAAATTAATTTTGAAAGAATTTTCTCACCTGGGACTTAATAGCACGTATTGACTGATGTAATGGAAGATGCCCTCAACCACACTTTTACAGTAAATGCAGAAGTGAATTTCATGTGATGGCTTCTAGCATAAACCTTGAGTAAAAGCCAAGGGCATAACGTTAAAGCAAAGTTGAGTTAAAGCCATTGTGTAAGAATCAGCCCAGTGTGCTTGGAGTGTTCAATATTCTAGCAGTCCAACTCAGCCAAGGAAGCTTCCAGAAGAGGAAGGATGCTCTGCAACTCTGACGGTCTTCTTCCTGTGTCCCTTTCTGTCCCTATTTACCCAAACTTCTGAAAAGGGTTGAATAACAAGTATTTTGAGATTCTGATTTCCAATCAGGAACGGCATTTTCTGTTACTGAATGAGAAATGGATCTGCATGCTTCAGAGACTGGGTGAAATTAAGGGCATGTAAATAATTACACTACTTTTACCTGAATGTAAGACCACTTGCCTCTGCCCAGAAGTGAGCCACATGGCCCTTGGGGGTACCTACAAGCATATAGATATTTTTCTAGCAATCAGCTTTGGATTCTCACTAGCCTGAGAGCAAGTCATCGATTAGATTCTCAGAGTCATAGAGCAAAATGGTTTTAACCTGAAATTCTTTTCAAAATAGGAATTTGTAGTTACCTGCTGTGATATAAAAAGACCACAGAACAATTTGGGTTCCCAAATGCTCCTAGGGCAAATTAGTTTTAAAATATTCTTTTCCTTTGTTCCCTCCTCCCCATTCTACCCCAAATCTGAACCAATGGATCTATCAAAATGGCAAGATCAGAGAGTCTGCATAGAAATGTGTTTTCATTAATCATGGTTAATATTAAGCCATTCCTTCTCTCAGAAATCAGGACTAATCCTCCCTTGAAATCATCTCTGATGCGTGTCTGGTTTTGATCGCCATTACACATCCAGCGCCTTGAACAAACTCTCTGTACATATGTGCCGAACTAATGAGTGAATTAATTATTGATGTGATAGAATTAGATTTATATTTTAAAATGAGCACTCTGAATATATTTTGGAAATTGTACTGGGTGAAAACAAAACTGGAATCGGGAATCCAGATAAAAGGCTGTGTACCCATCCAGGTGAGAGGGTGTCTCATGGCTTGAGTTAAGGCAGCAACAATGGGAACTGAGAGAATCGAGGTGATTTGAGAGATATTTAGAAGGTTGATTAATGACATGAAGAGAAAAGAGAGAATGAACAAGGCCCACTAGAAATGAAAATGCAGAGTCTCTTGGTCAAAAATTAAGAATTTCAAGAAAGCGATAGCAGAGCATCAAACTATACAGTTGCCTAGGACTCCTACTCAAAAAGCGAGCTCTAAGAATAAAACATTTTTTATTCACTATGCCAGGGGCACTTCCATTTACTCACTGAGTGCCTACCATGTGACACGCACTTTGGTAGGCCCTTAATTTCACCTAAAAGCAATAACACTGAATTAGAATAAAAGCTCAAATGAAGAAGAAACCAAATATAGCTCCATTTTACACCACCTAAGAGAGTTTTCATATGTAGGGGACTGTTCCTGTTAGCCCCGAAAGGGTATTTGAATGCAAATTTTGAAGCATTTCAATAGCTGAAAACATAACCTGCATTTTTTACAACTTAGCATGTAGCTATTTTCCATCTACTGGTTCAAAAAGCCAATGAAAGCTCAGTGAAATCTCCTAACATTCTCAAGTTCAACTTGACAGCTTTTTTTTTCTGTGGAGTGAAAGCGACTATAAAATAACACCAATCAAGAGAAGAATGATTATGCCTTAAAACCACTCGACTCTTATGTAAGATGCTACTCTGAGATCTGCAGACCTGCAAACAGTGAAGATTACAACTTACTTTGTTAATGGGACCTTGGCTCTTGATGGCTTCCTCGATGAAATTGTATTATGGCACGAACTGGGTCCACCTGCCTCCCTCAAAAGCAAAAGAATAAAACTATCTTCTGGTCACACATGGTGAATTAGTGGCATCTTGGCATTTTGAAGGAACTAGCCTATCAGTAGAAATAAACAAAGAAATGCCAAAAGGACAAATGGAAAATCCCCTAGCCAGAGTATTTGCACATGATTGATTTAATGAATTTTAATTCAACATTCACTAAGCTCCTACTGAATGTCATCCATTGTGTCAGGCCCTTGCATGCATCCACTGATTAAAATTCTCATCGTAAGATTAACATAGACCATGTCGCTGAAGATAGCAGTAAACCTTTTCAGATGAGGGAAATTCAGGTTATGAGAGGTAAAGTGGTTTGCCCAGGGCTGTGTAGCTGGTTATTGGAAGATCTGGAACTTGAACCTAGATCAACTGCATCCATATAGAAAGACTGTCCTAAGCTTTCTGGATATAAGTTTCTGTATTTTCAAAGACTTTATTCCTGGAATTTGTCCTGATTTTCCTGTATCATCAATGCCCTTTTCTTCTGGATCATTCCTGGCAGCCTGTAGATGTGTTCCAATATCTCTCACCTTAGAAAACAGAAACAACACAAAACAAAACCCCTGCCTTGGTGCACTGCTATTCTCAATTGCTCCGCTCCCTTTCAGAGCCAAACTTCTGGAAAAAGCCATTTGTCATCACCGTCTCTACTTCCTCACCCCAGTCTCTTCCTAGTACGTTTCCATCTTCACCTTTTCGCTTCTGCCTCCATATTGCCAAATCCAAACAGTCACCTCTCTGTTCTTATGTTACTGTGACTCTGGCAGGATCCAGCATAGCTGGCCTCTGTCTTCTGCTTGGAACACGGTCTTATATTTTGTCACCTGCCACACCATATACCTTTGGTCTTCCTCTCGCCATTCTTCTAGGTTTTCCTTTTACCACCTCGTACTAGATCCTTCTTTTGGAATACTTTTGCCGGTTCTTTCATCTTTGCTTGACAATGAATATGGAGCATTTCTGGAAATCTCTCTCTACACACTCTCTCTAGGTCATCCCCTCCAGGTGGTTGGCTACCTGCGTGAGCCGTGTGTCTGAGACTCTCAACCTAGACCTCTCCCCTGGACTTCAGACTTGGCTACCCAACCACCTTCTTGAAATCTCCACTTGGACTTTCAATCGGTCTCTCAGACTTCACACTAACGAAACACAGACCTCGATTTCTCCCCTCCAGTCCGAGTCAACCTCTCAGTCTCCTATTTCTCAATAAAGAGCACCACCATCCACCCAAGAACCTCCAGCCAAAAATCTGAGTTATTCCTCCTTGCTCCCATATCACCACATGAAATCCATCAGCGTGCCCTGTTGCCTTGACCTCTAAAACATTTCAAGTCTGTTCACTTTTATCCACATCTGTTTCTGTCTCTCAAGTTGAAGCTACCACCATATCCTGCCTGGGATATACATGGTCCGTAATTTCAACCACGTTGGCCTTTTTCTATTTCTTGAATATTCCAAGCAGTTCGTTTTTAGCTTAGGGCTCCTAAGGTAACTGTTTACTCTACCTGGGACACCCTTCCCCTGGTCCATGCACAACTTGCTCTTTCTAGTCATTCCATGAAAATATCTTTGACTCAGAAAGGCCTTAGCCAAGCACCTGATGTGAAGCAGCCCTGTGGTCACTCTCACATTCATTCTCATCTGACAATGAGCACTTGTCATCATCAGATTAAGTTTGTCGGTTTGTTTATTTGTTTATTGTCTGGAATATAAGCTCCATGAGGGCAGCTGTGTATCTTGTTCAATGGGACATCCTCAACACTGAGACCTGGCTCAATAAATATAGTCTTCAATAAATATTCAGTAACAAAATGAATAATTTATGTTACCTTTTAAAATAATTCTTGTGTTCTTAGTTACATATTAGTTGTATCTAGGAGACTGATAATAAATGCTTCAGAACCAAATTAGCTTTCATAATTATATTTGAACCTCCTAAATAACTTCTGAATTAACAATAATAAGACAAATAAAGATTTGATACGACTCACGATTATAAATCAGCTATGGTTAAATATATCCATAAACAGTAAAAAGTAATCAAGAAAATGTTATGAATTTGACCTTTCAAATTATGACCTAGTTACGAAATACAAATAGAGAACAATTTCTCGAACATTATTGAAATGCACTTTATAATTAAAAATTAGCACAATAATCTAAAACTCAAATATAGAGAAAGTAATAGAACATATTTGACAAAATATAGACATCTAAAAGTGAAAAGTGTTTTAAAAGTGAAAAAAATTTCTGGAGAGTTCAAACTATTATACAGGAGTTTTGCCTTTAAGATTCTAAATGACATAAATGAGATGATAATAATGATAATAAAAATAAATTAACTCTGAGTTCTTATAATTCAGAAGATACCATTCTAGAGGCTTTGCATGAATTGTCACATTAATCCTCACTGCAGCCCCAGGAAGTAGATATTATTATCATTTCCATTTTTACACATGAAAATTGAGATTTAAAGGGGATAAATAACTTTCCAAGGTAACCAAGTTGGTAGGTGGCAGAATTCAGTTCTGTCAGAAGGAATAATAAAAATAAAGATGGGTCTGGTGGGAAGTAGATAATTCTAATAAACATTTATGCAATAGTTTACACTTTTTTATAACTGTGCAAATTATGCAACCTGTGTAAAGCCAAAATAGCTTTGTGCCTTTCTGGGTTCAGAAGATGATGCCTTTTGGAGCTTGGGAGCTTGGATCTTGTCTAAAGAAAGGTGTTTGACCGAGGAAAGTGGATACTCTTTAACTGGGCTGTCGTGCCAACGTGATTCCCTTACCCATGGAAGTCCCACCCTGGGGAAGTCCTACTACCTGGAGATAACATTAAGGTTGTTAACCCACTTGGGTAAATATGGCTCAATATTTTAACCCATTCACTTATAATACTATTCACATTTACCACCTGAATTTGGTCTATCAGACTACCCAGGAACAGACTTAAGTTGCACGTGGTCACAGCTTGACCTGAAAACCTAGATCGGTAAAACCACTGGAGCTGTCCTTAGAATGGTGAGGAAAAGAAATCCAAACTGTGACTTCAACTGATTAATTCAACAAATTCTTCTTGAACCTGTGCCATACACTGTTCGAGACACTGGAAATTGAGCAGTACTTAAGCACAGGACAAACTCGCTGTCCTCATGAAGCTAATGTTAATGGAATGAAAGAGTTTATGTATTTAAAAGAAAAATAAATGAAAACTTTAAAGTAAGAAGAAACATTTTCTCTCATGTCAAAAGACTACATGTTACAGTGGGACTCAAGTCATGTAAAACTCAAAAACAAAATTGTACTTCTATCAGAATGGGGGAGGGGACAAGGTACAGGTAAACTTGTTTGTTTGTTTGTTTTTTCCCTAGACTGGTCCCTAAGGGTAGCCACCAGAGGGCTGCCTAGCCATACCTGGTAGCAGTAATGTGACACAAAGCCTCCCTCTTCCTCCTCCTTCCCACCTGGGAACTTACCACCCTGAGATTTAGCATCTACAAGTTCCTAAATGGAGATTGACAGTTATAATTTTTGTCCCTGAGCTCCTGCAAGGAAGCAGTGGGCTCACCCTTCGAACTAGAATTGGGAATATCTCTGAAGCCATAAATCAGAGTCGAACTGCAGTTTGTTTTGTTTTGTTTTGCTTTTTTAGTTTTGTCAAGGAAAGTTGTCCGTTGTCACAGTCTATGCTCTGAAACAAAAATATCTGGCGGAAAGGAAAACTGCCTTTGTCTCAGATGAGATTTCTGATTTCTGTCTTCTTTGCCCCCAAGCTGAGCCGGATGTCATTTGTTTTTTGGTTAGTGGTGGTGAAGTTTTTTTGGATTTATTATTTGGTGGTTTTTTTGTTTGTTTGTTTGTTTCTGTTGGAGTTGAGTACTTCTGGACATGGTGAGGAAGATAGCTGTGAGATAAAGGTGTGCACAAAAGGACCCCCTGATCTGATCCAAACTCAGAGTAAAGTACTAATTTTATATATCAGTGTTCTTTTACATTCTTGTTCTAGTAATTCCCTTGGATACAGCACATGCTTAAGTCAACCATACCCCTTAGTTTTCCCCAGACATAGCATGAGGTGTCTCTCATTCCCTTATATAGATGACAAAGCCCTGTTCTTCAAGTTTAGCTTAAACCTGACTCCCTCTTCTTCTCAGGCATATATAATAAATTTGTGACTTATATTAGCATTTATGTACCACTACTCAGTGAATAATAGACCCGTGATAACAGACTATTAGAACTGAAAGGATCCTGGTGATTCAGTTGCCAACTGGGCTGCAGCCTTTAAGCCAGGTGCAGTGGCTCACACCTGTAATCCTAGCACTTTGGGAGGGTAAGGTAAGAGGATCACTTGAGGTCAGAAGTTCGAGACCAGCCTGAGCAACATGGCAAGACCCCATCTCTACAAAAAATAGAAAAATTAGCCAGGCGTGATGGCATGCGCCTGTAGTCCTTAGGCACTCAGGAGGCTGAGGCAGGAGGATCGCTTGAGCCTGGGAATTTGAGGTTGCAGTGAGCTATGATGGCGCCACTGCACCTAGCCCAGGCCACAAAGTGAGACCCTGTCTCAAAGTAAAAACAATAATACTAATAATGATAATAATAATACACATACTTTAGAAAAAACATAAAGACAGCAAAGAAAAGAAGGAAGCCTTTGAAAACATTTAAAAATACAGATTTTTAGGTCCCAGCCATAGATTTAGAAGGCTAAAGCAGAACCCGGGAATCTACAGCTTACAAAAGTCCCTTGAGGTGATTCTGATATATAGTCAGGTTAGGTGAGGTTACATGAGTCACTGAGCTCGTGTAAACCTCTCATTTCCTAAACGAGGAAGCAGAAGTTGAGTGCTTTGTCCAAGGTGACAGAGAGCACATTAAAAATTCAGGACTTGGACTCAGTACCTTCCTGCTATACCACCTTATGTCGCATCAGACCCCATCTGGTACTGGAATCGTCCATCATGTCCTACCCGTCTGCAGAATCATCACGGTGCTTCAGGGACAGTGAGGGATGGAGGAAAGATGTCTAGATTAGAAATCAGCTGTTTACCAAGCAGATGACCTGGTCATGCGATGTGCATGCATAGCCTCACTTCCTTCACTGGGTCACTGGGATATAATTCTTGCTCTGTCTAAACCCAGCAGGATGACATGTACAGGGAATATGTTATAAACTGTAAGTGATGCTACAAGTATAAAAGAGCAATGTTAATGACAATAATGCATCTAAGGAATGCATTGATAAGGATAGTGAAGGTTTAGCACAGAGGTAAGAGACTAGCTCCTGGCTAGTCTAGGTGTTCAGGTATCTGTCCCCCAGTGGGGCTAATGCAAGGTGTGAAGTTTGATCTGCAGCTTTGCCATTTTGGTTTGTTCTGTTGACCACACTCCAGAACACTGATTAACATCATTGTCCAGCAGTTGAACTCTCCGCGGTGAACTTGGAGAGCACCAGATACAAGCAGATACAATATTGCAAATACAGTGTAGACGATCTGGTTCTATTTTGCCGAAACTAGTGGTTCGAATATGAAGATGTCTTTGGGGAGGGAAAAACAACAATTACAGATTTCATTCTAGTAGGGAAATTCAGTGTTAAAATGTAAGACCACCACCTTTTTTTCTAAATCAGTTTGACCTTAGGGCTTGTTATGAAGCTAGGTTATTCTGTCTTGCCTACATTTTAATCATGATGGGATTGCAAGTTACCCATATAACTTAATGAGATTTCAAAAAGGCCCTTAATCTCACGGGCCTTTTATCAACTGCTAGAATTGATAACTCTTGCCATTGTTATTCTCCACCATTTTAAACTGGAGCTCATGGATTTTAATTCTAAAGAGTAACAGTTTCTGAACATTGTAGGGGAAACCATTCTAGTGCCCATTTGTAGCTACTTAGAACTTTTCCTTTTAGAATAAGATAACAACAAGCTTGAGAGGAAAAACAACCAAGAGCAAACATCCCTGCTTATCATTTTTGCCTTTAGCTAAAGCAGCCTCTGTGTTCATAAATGAAATTAGCTACTTGACTCCAATCTTTTCAGCAGTGTTGCTATGAGGTAGGAGTATTATAGAATAAAATGTCATTAATTGCAAACAATAAAACATCATTCATTCAGATTACATAATGAGAAGTTTGATTTCCATCTCCAAAACAATGTCCTTACGTTTCTTCCTTTCTTTTTCTTGGTGTCTAGGACATTATTCTGTGATACTAGCATAGGTCTTCAGATTCTAGTTGCCACTGAATGATAATTTTACAGGAGAGCTGTCTCTTTATTAAAGTTTTATGTAAAAAGGAAAATAAACGAATGTACTGAGCTAAGAGTTCGGAGACCCAGACTTCCTCTGTTGCCTTGGTTTCTGTCTTTGTGAAATAAGGATATTAGACTAGATTATCTTTGAAACCTTTACTTGCTCTTTCTATGATGATAATATTGCCTTAAGAGATTCCTTGGAGGTTCAGTGAAAGATTTTTGTCTTAATCTTTTATATACGTTCAAAAATATTCATTGAATGCTTATCATGTGTCAGGAATTGTTCTAGGCATTGTGGATACAACAATGAACAACACAGACAGAACCTATGTCCTCGTGGAGTTTCCATTCCAAAGCCTATAAAAATATTGTCTACTGGCATGCTTAAAATGTGTTCTTACGATTTTGGCAGAAACGGGACTTGTGTAGGGTCTGGGAGAAATATGAGAGCTTGGAGCAAATGGAATTCATGTCACTTTCCAATTTTATTCTTTCTCTTTCTGTCTCCCCTCAGTTCTATCTCTGGATCTAGTCCTAGAACCACACAGATTCAAAACTTTACAAATTTCGCTACCAGCAAATAGTGATCTGTTATGTAGTTAAACTGTGCTAAGCGCAGCAGATGCAGAACAAATCAAGACACAGTACCTGCTCTCAAAAAGCCGGTAGTGTCATTGTGAAAACAAAATATATATATATAAACAAAGAAAATGCCAATTCAAAATACCGGATGCTGAGAGCCAGAGATATGACCCAGACAGTTATATGCCCTAACAGATATGCCCTGCTAAAAGTTGGTAGACTTCGGGAATACTTTGTAGTGCATGTAGAGCTTGGATTTATGTCACAGAGCAGTTTCTAGATTTAAAAAGACAATCATCAGTAAACGCAAGAAAAGATACAGTCCACGAAATAAGGGTAGGATATAGCAAAGCAAGTCTTCTCTTTCTCTGACACTGTAGTACACAGTGCATAGCTTTATTGACCAGATTTATTGATGTACTATTGTGATGTCATCAACAAGGGCTTTGAAGTACAGAACATGAGAAAGAGCTAATGGGAGACATGGAGTTGAAAGCTTTTGCATTCTGAGAATGATGATCGAGCTTCTAATGTATTATTAAATAATGTCCAGCCACCAAAAAAAGATGAAAGTCTAAAAATGTATATGCAATAACTCTGTGTCTTACTCCTGGGTTGATCTCAAACAAGAAGCTCCTTGGCTTGTAGTGGTTGTGGTTTGGATATATTCTGAGGCACAATACTAGACCCAGACACATGAGCAAGTCTGATTCCCAGGAATCCTTTTAGGAAACAGCTCCCAGATTAAGTGATATTTACCTGCTTGTCTTCTTTGAAGAGTGCCCTACAGGTTCTTTACCCTAAGAAGCTCACATCCCAACCCACACCCTGTTCCTATAACAATTAAGTTGGTTTCATTTTGCCAATGCTTTCAGTGGTGACATGATGAAAAGAGAAAATTACAAAAAAAAAAAAAAAAAAACTGGACGCTATAGCTGACTTTTGAAAAGTTCCCACCCAAAAAATCTTGGGACCTTCCTGAGTCTCAACATGTTTTTGCACAGATCTGTGTAAACTGAGATAAAAGTAGAGAGACTGAATTTACCGCTTGTGCTGAAGCAGCAGCTGTTGGCATGGGTGACATTCATTGTTACATAGATCTAAACTGAGCTGGGATTAGGAAGCCACCTGTCTCTTTGAGCTTGTTGCAATTTAGTCACTTGGAAAAAAGAAGGAAAAAAAAAAAAAAAAAACAGACATCCAGATGAGGATTTTAATGCCTAATAGACCTGGGAAGCCAGGTACGGCTTAGTCAATGAGCAATATGGAATGAAATCTCCAATTGGAATTTTCATTAGCCTTGTTCAGCAATCCCCATATCAATGTTCCTTTTGAGGTGTTTGCCATAGCATCTTCAGCTTCAGATTGCAAATCTTATCCCTTATAGTAAGTTGCAGAACTTTTAAGGGCTGTGAACCTTACATATCTAAGTGATTCAAGTATACTTGAAAAGCCTCTCTGTTGTCATAGCAAGTAGGTTATTGAACAAAGATCTGATCTAATCATTTTCTTAGTGTATATATGAGCATCCAAAGCCAGGAGAGAATGGGTCATTGGTTATTAAGCAAAATTTCTAACGTGGG
>RJWJ010039655.1:0-14362 GCA_004363605.1 Indri indri | reverse complement strand
AAAAAAAAAAAAAATATATATATATATATATATATATATATATATATATAAATTGGCTTTAAAAGGTTAAAAGGACTTTCACCAGAGTTAACAATGGATCTCACTGGATGGTGGGATTATGTATGGATTATTATTTTCATAATGAACATTTAAAGCTTTGCGATATAGAAAAATAGAAAAGTTTATTTTTTAAATTAAAATAAATAGTAAATTGTGTTTATCAATCACACCAGACTAAATTCCTGCTATACTGATAGTTAAAATTGGGGAGTGACTGCTATATGCCAGGCCCTGTAATTAAGGGTTTGAAATATGATTTGTAGTTGTCACAACAAACCCCAAGAAAACTAAAGCTCAAGAAGGTCAATTTATGCAATACAATACAATCCCAGCAAGCTAGCAATTACTACAATATGAAGTCAAAATCTGGCCAAGCTGACTCTAAACTCCAGGCTTTCTATCTTTCCACTTTATTATTTAGCTTCTTAAATCAATGAAACTTTCTGCATTTGAGTAAACACATCAAACCAGCCACATTTTCATTTGGTAAGAATATTAGAAATGGAGAACTAAAGAAAATGGAATTTATAAATTTTCTGTTACTTTCTCAAAAAGGATATTTGTCAACACTTGTTCTTTAATTATAACACATAGTATTTAAATATATATAAGTGGGGTCAATTGGTACAGATTTTTACAAATGTAAGCAACTAACAAATATTAATTTTTAAATCACCTTTTATATTATACAAATATTACTTTAGGAGAAACAGAAAGGCACAAAATACCTCAAATAAACCACCATTTTCTTCACAACTCTCATGGCAAAGCCAAAGGACCAGGGGTGCCACATAATCTGGCTTCAGAGCTTCCACAATATCTGAAATAAATATGAAAAAAAAAGTTTATAAAGAAGAATATATACTTTTTCCTTTTAAAGACAAGGTCTCACTCTGGCATTCATACTGGAGTGCAGTGGCACGATCACAGCTCACAGCAGCCTTGAACTCCTAGTTTCAAGTGATCTTCCCATCTTAGCCTCCATGTAGATGGGATTACAGGTTTGAGCCACTGCACCCAGCTCTATACACGTAATTCGATCATTTTACTTTTCAAAAATTTCTTACTTACAAAATTATAGGTGCTTCAGAGACTTAAGATACACACATAACTAGTCTAACATTCAAGGCTTTTGGAAGAACTTTTCATCTCAACTGAGACATTTCTGAAGCGCTCTCAAGCTTCTAAAATTGTAGGTATCAGATATACCATTCCAAGATGGATAACAAATTATTCAGGAGGAAAAAAGTTAGAGCTGCCTAGGCAAAGACTGGTGAACAAAACTGTATACAATATGAGACACTTGGGTACCATTCATTCCCAAAACAATTTTGCTCTCCCAGCTATTTAACAAGAATCTAGAAAATTACAAAACGGCCTTGACAATTGTAATGGCAGATAATGATTGAAATAGATCCTCAACCATAACTGATGAGTAATCAAGTATAAGAACTATTCTCCTGTTGCATACTTTTTTACTTTTTTTTAAATTGATAAATAATAGTTGTACATATTTCTAGAGTATATGTGATATTTGATACCACATATAATCTGTAATGATCAAATCAAGGTAATAGGATATCCATCACCTCAAACATTTATCTTTGTGTGTGAAAAATAAACACATCTATAAAATCCAGTTGAGCATTATCTTAGGTGAGAAAAAAAGAAAAGAACATAAGCCACATAGGAAAAATGCTTCTGCCTTGTACCTTATTTCATATAATATAAGCAAATATTCTTGCTTTCTAGTTTATTCTCAAACCCCTAGCTTAGCCAGCATTTATTAAATTCAATTTTATAAACAAAAAACCAAGGTTCAGGCTAGGCGGAGTGGCTTACACCTGTAATCCTAGCACTTTGGGAGGCCAAGGCTGGAGAGAAGTGCTTGAAGCCAGGAGTTTGAGACCAGACTGAGCAAGAGCAAGACCCCATCTCTACAAAAAATAGAAAAATTATCCAGGCATGGTGGTATGTACCTGTAGTCCCAGCTACTCAGGAGGCTGAGGCAGGAGAATCACTTGAGCCCAGGAGTTTGAGGTTGCAGTGAGCTATGATAACACCACTGCACTCTAGCCTGGGCAACAGAGCAAGACCCTGTCTCAAAAAACAAACAAACAAACAAAAAAAACCCAAGGGTCAAGAGAGTAAATAAAATGTGAGAGAAGTCCCATAGCTGGTAATATATAAAGTTCTATGAAATCAAAATTAGAACTTAAGTTTATTTACGCAACCAGTGTTTCTTCTACAATATTAGATGTCAGGATATCTAGCATTACAGCGAGCCAGGTACTCTGAGGAACACCTCTGTTGCCAGAAATGAGATTTTTTAAGCATTACTGAGATAGAGAAGGCATCCCCCAAGCAACAAAATAAATAAATACATAGATAGATAGATAGATAGTCCCTAGTGTCACACTGCAGGAAAGGCAGAGTTGCCCTAAGAACAGATACCACTAATAGTACTGATACCTAAATACTTAGAGGTAGGGCAGCATCAAGATGAGGGCCGAGGCCTGCACTGTTCTCACTGAACTTCAAATTTCAAGGAAAACTGAAGTAGACCAAGGTTGGCTATGCCCCCTAGTTACCAGCAGCAGCAAAGATAAAACCTCTCTGAAGAAAATACCACCAATTTAAAACACAGAGCAAACACAGGTTAAGATCAGGTAAAGAGCTCATACTTAAAAATCACCAAACACTCAAGAAAGAAAGTCGTGAGGCGTTTGAACTCAAAATATATAGAAAAGCTAACTATTGATTCAGAAAATAAAGAATATAATCACAATGGTAAGCCAACACCAAGAAACTAACAGGAATAGATAGGTAGAAGACATTTAGCAGGAGAAGGGATGTGGGTGGTGCACAGCTACTTGGCTGGCCTGGGGGTGTGCCCGCCAGAGGTGGCCCATGGGGCTGTTTCTTGGACCTGAGATATGGACACATAACTGCTCGGCCAGCCTGTGGGCATGTCTGCTGGGGGTGGCCAACAGAGCTGTTTCTCAGGTCTGGGACACACATGCAAGGCTGTCCAGTTGGCTCAAGGGAGTGCCTGCCAGGGGCAGTCCCCAGGGCTGTTTCTCAGGTCTTGGACTTAGGCTTTTGGCTGCTTGGTAATGCTCTAGTTTTGGGGTTGTGTGACAGCCATCAAGAAGGCTCCAGTGATCCCCATGTCTTTGCATTTACCCTTTTTGGTAGTATCCTCCCACAGTGTCCCACAGTTAAGTCTGTGTGATCAACAGGACAGAAGTGATGGTATGTCACTTCTGAAATTAGGTTATAAAGACACTGCAACTTCTGTCTTAGTGGCTCTCTCTTTCCAATCATTAGCTCTAGGGAAAGCCAGCTACCTACTACATCAAGAACAGTCCTATGGAAAGGCATAGCTGGTGAAAAACTAAGGCCTCCTGCAACGGGTAGGAAGGAATGGAGGCCTCTTGCCAACTGCCATGTACATGAATGAGTTTGAAAGCGTATCCTCCAAACCAGGCAAGATTTCAAATGAATGGAGTACCAGCAAACATTCTGATTAAAACCTCATTAAAGACATAGAACCAGAAACTCCCAGCTAGGCCACTCTAGATTCCTGACCCCAGAAATTGAATGAGGTAATAAATGTTTGTTGTTTTCATCTACTAAGTTTTAGAGTAATTTACTATGCAGCAGTAAATAATAACAGCTTGGTAAGTTAGTTCCTGGGTAATCATTATAGGATTATGTTTCATTTCATGTACGAAACATGTAAATTATATACATCACTTTTCATGCATCAAATATATTTCAAAGGGGAAATGAAATTGCAAATTTCTCCATACATTACTCACATCTGGTTCTTTAACAAATCCTTTGATAGCTTATAAGTGGATATTTTAAAGGAGGAGAAGAAAAACTTTGGGTCAAAATAAATTTTCAGCTTTTCTAAACTATGAAAGAGTAGAAAAAGAAAAAACAAAGAATTTTAGAAATGATCTACAACAACTTTCTTACTTTACAGAAGAGAAAATATGTCCAGAAAGATCAAATCATTTGTCTGAAGTAGATCTTATTTTCTAAATTTCTTTTACTAGAGCACAGTAGGAATAAGGGATACTACGTTAACATTTAACTTATGCCTCTAGAGTAGGGGTCCCCAACCTAGGATGAGTTGTATAATTATTTCATTACATATCACAATGTAATAATAATAGAAATAAAGTGCACGATAAATGTAATACGCTTGAATCAACCTGAAACCATCCTCCCCTCCCCAATCTGTGGAAAATTGTCTCCCATGAAAATGGTCCCTGGTGCCAAAAAGGTTGGGGACTGCTACTCTAGAGGTTCAAACCTGCCCAAATAAATGTAGCTACATTCCCAAAGGAAAACAAATTTTAAACCTAAAGTTTTAAATACTTTCTTGAATTTACTGCTTCCCAAAGAGTCTAGAGCTCATAGCAAAAAGTGACTAAGGTAGAAGCCTAGCAAAGGAATGAATGACAAGCAGGAAATTTTAAATAGTGGTTATCTCTGGGTGTGAAGCAGAAGGGTAGGATAAAGGGCACAAAGTTAGATCCAAGTTATTAGTCATGTTCCAGTTCTTGGGTTGAGAACTAAGTATATGAATATTTATGATATTTTTATGCTGTCTTATCTGTAACCTATACTATCTTGCATAAATATAGTATTAAAATGAAAAAAATGTATATATCCTTCAAAAAATCTGAAGAATTCCTTTGACATGAATATCTGAGCACAGCCAGCCACAGTGGTGTGTGCCTGAGGTCCTAGCTACTTGGGAGGATCACTTGAGCCTAGGAGTTCAAGACTACAGTGAGCTATGATTGATTGTACCACTATACTCCAGCCTGGCAAAAAAGTGAGACCCTCAAAGGAAAAAAAAAAAATTATGAGAGCATAAAGACTTTTTAAAGAATAAGAGACTTTATAAAACTGGCCCTGCTGACAAGGCAAAACAGAAAAAAAAACAGGTCTCGGGTCCAAATAGTTATTGTACACTAAAGCAAATTGGTTAGGCACAGCTCTTGGAAAAGGCTAGAAAGTATTGCTGTAGTATTACAAATTTCAAGTTCTGAAATGAATGTTAGTTCCAATGTGAAAGGTAAATGGTGCTGTGAGCAAGTATTTGTGTTCCACAAAGTAGCTAATTTTAAAATAGCTATTCATCAATTATTTCATACCATCTCACAGAAGCTACTTTTAAAGTATTATGGAGAGTTTCTTTTCAGAAATACAGAAAGAGCGAGAGTATCAAAAACCATACACAGTTCCCCACTAGTCAAGTATTCTATTTATTATGTAAGTAAATAAATAAGCATAGGCTCTCAATCATACACTTAAATTTTTAGATTTTGTATTTCAAAGGAAATTGGAAGTCTAATATTACCTGATTGCAAGACTTAATATAAAACTACAGTAATCAAAACATCATATTGGTAAAAGGATAAGCAAATAGATCAATGGAACAGAACAGAGAATCCAGAAATAGACATACATATATGCGGTCAATTGATTTTAAGGAAATTTGCTTTTAATGTGTTAAACAAAACTTAGCAAAATGCCTGTGGACCTTACATGGATCCTTAGTGGAATAAAACAACTCTAAAAAGATACCTTTTTAGACAACTAGAAAATTTTAATGTAAATTTGACATTAGGTGATGCTAATAAGTTATTTTGTTTGGTGTGATAATGGCATTGTGGTTATAATGTATGTGTCTGTTAGAAATTCATTTCCAAGTGCTCCTAAGGTGAAATATAATGTCTAGGATTTGCTTTGAAATATTGCAGGAAAAAAAGGAAGAAGGTGACCAAAAAAAATGCAACAAAATTGGCTAAATCTTGATCATTTGCTGAAGCTGCATGATGGGTCCGTACCTCTTAACTCTCTTGTCCCTTAACTCTTTATGTATGTTGGAGAGTTACATGAAAAAAGATTTTTTTTGTAAACAAAAGAAGTATAACCATAAAAAGCATTTTTTAAATTATGAAACATGAATAAGGTAAAATATAATGTAATCATTAAAACATATCCCGCACTATTTTATTGAATGGGAAAACATTCATGATATAATAAGTGAAAAAATAATAATTAGACTTCTAGTTTCCACTCCAACATGTGAAGTGCTTGGAAGCCATCACTTCCATCCTAAAGCCAAGGAAAAAAACTACACAAACTAAAAATCAACAACTCTGCTTAGCTCCACCAGAGAACTAAGGTCACAGAACAAACCATTACCTGAAGAAACAGACAAATTCAAAGAATCACAGCTTACTGAGAACAGAAGCCTCTAGAGCCTAACCAAACTACTAGAGGCTGAGTGTGGATCAGCTTCATCTTAGGAGGGCCCAATCTTAAGAAGACCTCCAACACTTTTATAAGTTTTACCTTCAGATGTCCTACCATATTCTCACAGTGAAGACAGGAGAAAAATCCCCTCATGCTTTAGACAGGGGGAGGGGGAAAGTAACCATTTTGACATATGCCCAGAGCATTCTAGTCTACTCAGCAAAGGCCTGCTCTCAAGAAAAACTACTTTACCAGAGACTTGTCTGCCCTAGAGAAAGAGCAATTAGACAAATGAAGCCCCTCTAGCCTTCCCAGCTCAAATAAGGGAAGGAAAAAAAATGGCTAAGAAACTCTTCTGAAGGTCCCAACCAAGGACTCCGACCCACTAAAAAAATGGAGATTAATCATAAGAGTATAGGACACTTCCCCTCCCTTAGTATAATAACGGTAGATTACAACTGCGAGAGCTCCAAGACACAATCTCTATTTAGCGAAGAGTTTCTAGGGAAAGTCAAAGACAACAGAGAATACAAAAACAAGAACAGAGAGGAAATTGAAGCCTCTGATTCCTACAGCTACAGCAAATAATAAACACAGCCTAACTCCTAATGAGATAAAATCTCACACAAAAGGCCTAATTACCTCACTTCCTATTACCCAATACATCATGTTTGACTTTCAACAAAAAATTGCAAGGCATGCTAACAGGCAAGAAAAAGCACAGGCTGAAGAGGTAAGGCAAATATCAGAACCAGATTTAAATATGGCAGAGATTTGGTAATTCTCAGACTGGGAATTTAAAATAACTATGATTAATATGCTACAGACTCTAATAGGAAAAGTGGACAATACACAAGGACATACGGGTACTGTAAGTATGAAACTCTAAGAAAGAATCAAAAGAAAATGCTAGAAATCAAAACCACTGTAAAAGAAATGAAGAATCAGTGAGCTTGAAAATATGTCAATAGAAACTTTCCAAACTCAAATGCAAAGAGAAAAAAGAATGAGAAAAATGGGATAGAATTATCTGAGAACTGTGGGACAATTACAAAAGATATAGCATGTGTGCAATGACAACCTAAGAAGAAAAAGGAAGAGAAGCAGAAGAAATATTTGAAGGATGATGGTTGAGAATTTTTCAAAATTAGTGAGACACCAAACCACAGATCAAGGAATGTCAGAGGACACCAGGCAATACAAATACCAAAAATATCCACCTAAACATATCATAAGCAAACTGCAGAAAATTGAAGAAAAGGAGAAAATCTTGAAAGAAGCCAGAGGGGGAAAAAAAAACACTTTACTGATGGAAGAACAAGGGTAAGAATTGTGTTGAAATTCACTTTGGAAACCATGTAACCAAAAGGAAAGTGGATGGGAAACACAGGTATACCTCGTTTTATTGCATGCACTTCACTTTATTGCATTTTGCAGACACTGCGTTTTTTTACAAATTAAAGATCTGTAGTAACTGTGTCAACCAAGTCTAACAGCACTATTTTTCCAACAGCATGTGCTCACTGAGTGTATCTATGTCAACATTTTTTAAAAATAAAGTATTTTTTAATTAAGGTATGCATACTGTTTATTTAGACACATGCTATTGCACACTTAGACTATAGTATAGTATAAACATAACTTTTATATGCACTGGGAAAGCAAAAAACTTGTGACTCACTTTATTTACAATATTGGCTTTATTGCAGTGGTCCAGAACCAAACTTGCCATATCTCCAAGGTATGCCTGGTATTTAAAGTGTCAAAAGGAAAAAGTCACCAACCTAGAATGATGTACCCAGTGAAATTATCCTTCAAAAGTAAAGGATTGGCTGGGTGTGGTGACTCAAGCCTGTAATCCTAGCACTCTGGGAGGCCGAAAGGGAGGAATGCTTGAGGTCAGGGGTTTGAGACCAGCCTCAGCAAGAGCAAGACCCTGTCTCTACTAAAAATAGAAAGAAATTAGCCGGACAACTAAAAATAGAAAAAATTAGCCAGGCATGGTGGCGCAGGCCTGTAGTCCCAGCTACTCGGGAGGCTGAGACAGGAGGATCACTTGAGCCCAGGAGTTTGAGGTTGCTGAGAGCTAGGCTGAGACTCTGTCTCAAAAAAAAAAAAAAAAAAAAGATTACAAAAATAGAAAGACAAGCCAAAGACTGGGAAAAAAATGTTTGCAAAACACATATCTGATAAAGGACTTATTTCAGAAATATACAAAGAACCCTCAAAATTCAAGAAAACAACTTGATTTAAAAATGGGCAAAGTATCTGACTAGACACCTCATCAGAAAAGATAAATAAATTGCAAATAAGCACAGGAAAAAATGCTCAACACCATAGGTCATTAGGTAATTGCAAATTAAAACAATGAGATGCCACTACACACCTATTAGAAAGACTAAAATCCAAAATACTGACAACAAATGCTGGCAAGGATGTGGAGCAGTAAGAACTCTAATACATTGTGGGTGGGAATGCAAAATGATAAGCCACGTTGGAAAACAGTCTGGCAATTTCTTATAAAGCTAAACCTAGCCCTACCATACTATCCAGCAATCATGCTCCTTGGTACCTACCAAACAAGTTGAAAACATGTCCACACAAAAACCTGTACACAAATATTCAGAGCACTTTTACTGATAAGTGCCCAAAACTGGAAACAACCAAGATGTCCCTCAACAGGTAAATGAACAAATTGTAGTACATCCATACCACGGAAAATTAGTAAACAATAAAAAGAAATGAGCTTCAATCCCCCAGGCATTCAAGAGGAAAAGGAGAGAAATGATTAGGTGAAGCACAGGGATTTTTTAGGGCAGTGAAACTATTCTGTGTGATACTGTCACAGTGGATACATGACATTATGCATGTGTGAAAACTCATATAACTATACAACACAAAGACTGAACCCTAGTATAAACTATGAACTTTACTTAATAATAATGGATTGATACTGATTCATCAGTTGTAACAAATATCACTCTGATGCAAGATGTTAATCATAAGCGAAACTGTGTAGGAGGTGGAGTATATGGGAACTCTCCATACTATTTCCCCACTTTTTCTGTAAACCTAACAATGTTGTAAAAAAGTATATCTTTAATAATAATTATTATAAAACAGTAAGAATGCTATTACCCCATTGTGTTAAAAATATGTATGTATGTCTATCTATGCAGAGAAAAAGAGTGAAAGTTTACTTTAGTATGATAGAATTATAGGTCATTTCTAATTTTTTCCTTTACATTTTTCTAAATTTTCCATAATGAACACAAATTACACATAATGCTTTTGAAATTAGAAGGAAAACAATTTTTTTAAGTATTCAGAAAATTAAATACTTTTGCAAAGCTTACTACACACATATTTGTGGGTAATACCACAGAAAAATATAAGCTTACCCTCAGGCATAACAGTCTGAGTCATCCGTGATCCAGCAGCAGGGGCAATAGTGTTACAATGAATGTTGCTTTTATTGCCTTCAATTGCAAGAGTATTTGACAGGCCCAGAAGACCCAGCTTTGCAGCAGTATAATTGGCCTGGCCAAAGTTGCCATATATTCCTGAAGCTGATGAAGTCATAATGATCCTAAAAGGAAAATCAATTGCTCAATATCATTTTTTTATGTTTTGATAACATTGCAACTCTAATTCTATTTTGGTACTACTGCACCTGTCAAAAGCAATTCTGTGTACTTCCATTAGCTTTTCAGTCACGATCCATATATCTAAAATAATATTAATATATAAGTAATCTTTCTAAATTCAACTACAAGATTTAATTGTTTTAAAAAGAATCCCTGGTCAGAACTAAATGAATTTAACTGTAAGAATGTATATTCATTACCTATCAAAAACAATAAATATTTATAAACATAAAATAAATTGGCAATATGTAAGTTAAAGTTAAATTTTTAGCAAGAAATATTAGTTCAAGCAGTTCTAATTCTTCAGTCCTCATCACTTGGCCTCTCTCCTTTTCTGGATAATATTAAATGCCTCATTAATATGATGCCATCTCATAATATTTACCCAACCTCACTCTACTTAGACCAAGTAAAATAAGTCACACCATCTATTCTCAGAAACTGCTAGGATCAGGATAAACTAGAAATCTCCAATGAAAACAGGCATCAAAAACAATTTGCTTATAGTTAGTCTGAACCCTGAGTTAACAGGAATGACTTTTACACTGGAGTGCATAGAGGGCAGGAATTAAGTGTACTAGCACCGGCACATTCTGAGTTACTCACAGAGGAGCGATCATGAGAAGTCCTACAGTTCCTAAACAGTTTATAAAGACTAACTCATGTCCGACCAGCAGCAGTTAGCAGGAAATAGCCACCTGTCTCTCTCCAGTTAGTCACTGGATACACAAAACAGCACGCTGGTTACAGAATAACGTACAGCTGAATCCTCAATGTTTGTACTACTTTCTAAAATGCCAGAGAACAGCATGAAAATCCTTAATAATAAAAAGTAAGCAGTAAAAAAATATACATAAAGCTGTTCAGCTCAGCTAATCTGTGACTAAATGACACCAATTTAATGAGAGAGTAAGTACCAAAACTACATATTAAAAGTCCGTACATATTTAAAGATGTTTTCCTCAATGTCAAGCAATCATTGCATAACACTTTGTATAATCTTTCCCTGTGCACAAGAACCCACACACACAATTCCCATCCCCGCCGACAGCCACACGCAACTCTACCTTCCATATCGCTGTTTCTTCATGTGATCCCATGCTGCCCGGGTCACTTGGAATGAGCCCCGCAAATGAACTCTGTGGATTATATCTAAAACGAGAAATAATTTTTATTATATATTTTGTCAAAAACTAGATAGGCATGTCTTAGAATGAACACAATGGTACACTTACACAAAAATGTTTATTTTATACTTAGTATTCAAAATCACATATCATCACACCCCTTTCTGATTATTTTGCTTTTGTTCCAATTATGCTACCAATAGTCCGTACCCAGACTTATCAGTTTTCCCTATAATTTATAAAATTAGTGTAATTCCTATACAAATCTAAATACAGTGGCATCTTTAATTTATGCCCACTTTACATAAAAATGTGCTAATATAAATATCCAGGAGTTTTACATATATAATTGGCACTAAACATTAACATCAGTTAAAGCAAAATCATAAATCACACAGTTCATCACCAAGAAATATTTATAAAATACTCACTATATACCTATTGTTACCGAGGTTTTCAAATGAGTTGCAGAAAAAGGGGAGGGGGGCAGGCCTGTTTTCAGAGATTTCAACCTAATGAATACACCACTTAGGAAACGTTCAGATACATAACTTTAGATTTTATTCCTTAATTGTCAAGTTTTTAACCATTCTTACTTATTTTTGTTGAAACAAATGTTTTCACATGTATATCAGAATAATTTAAGAGTGGAAAGAGGAACTTAAAAAAACGCAAAGAAAAGGGTAGTCAGGAGTGGTGGGCTTAGGGATGGAATCAGAGAAGGGTAAACATCGCAGTTCCATCACAGCTCCAAGAAAAGAACGAACATTAAGCAACCCCTTGCCAGCAAATATCATCTTGCTCAGCTTCTTTTTCACCCCAGTTGTTACAAGGGAAGAGGAAACTAAAGCTCTTCTTAGTTTAATTCTAAATCACAAAGATATTCTGCTTCTTCCAAAAGAACTTCTGGCCATATTCCCCAGAGGCACACTCTATAAACCACCATACAATTGTTTCACCTCAGTTTCCATGCTTGCCACTGTCTTGGCCACCACTGTTTGTTTTAATTCTGATGGCTGATGAAAAGTAAGGACAAAGAAGAGCAAAACAAAAAAATGTGTAACGTGATTTGTTCATTATCTAAACTCAACCTTTCCAACACGGCAAAGAAAAATGGAAATCTTTCCTGTTTATTAGAAACTTCAAAATTACATCCAGGTTTTGTCCTCGGATCTCCCATCATTTTAAGTGCCCTAGACTCTTTTCCATATCCTGCTTCTGCTCTTGGAAAAAGAATCACACAGCTAGATAAGTATGAAGAATGTTAGAGTTAATACTTCTAGAAAATGCTGACAATCTTTTAAGGAGAAAAAGGAGGAAACAAATTTGAAGAAATAAAATCCTTTTAGGTAACTTCTGCCAAATGATTTAACATTTTTTTAAATTTATTAAATGTTAAAAAAAAAAGGCTACTTCTAACTATTCATCACTTTTAGTATAGACCTTATTCATCATTTATATTAGCAACAGCAAAAGTAGGTAGAAACTGGTTTTTCCTTAAATGTATAAATGTATCAAATATTAAAAAGGCAAAATGGACAGGTATGTTCCACAGAGACATATATTAAAAACAACTTACCCCAGTCTTCATCGCTTATCCTAGCAAAGGAACGGTCCCTCAGAATTCTAAAAAATTGATATTGTATAGGGTAAGAAAGCGAGAGGGGGGCCGTATACACTTAAAAAAATAAGTACATGCACATTAGTTGTATAGAGCACCTTTGACATAAGTAACTCCATCTTACATTTTAAAAGACATCACACCAGCAGGGACCAAATGTTTGCCTAAAGATAAAGACAGACGCAACCAAACAAGGGTGTAACCTTTTACCATCAGCCCTCACCACAGGACTCAGGGACTTAAAAAAAAAAAGAAAAAACCGGATTTCACCAGTTTGACATGGCTGTCTGAAGACCATCTTGCTGTCACTCATGATCAGCACACAGCATCTGCCACCGAAGGCTCTACTCAAATCAAAGACTTTTCCCTACCAAATCAAGGACTCTGCCTTTCTAGCCATTGACAACCATCCACATCAGCCCAGTACACTCTCTTTGTCCTTGTCTCTCTCCTTGGACTGGTCTGTTAACCCCTTTTCCTACAGCTCTTTCTCTTAATGTTATATGTTACTCTCTTTAATCCATAGATTAAAAATTTTAATCTATAACAATTATGTATTTATTAAGTATACTACTATGCACGGTTTACAATATTGACTGACTTGTGGATAGGCTTGGGCCTATATGCCTGTGACTCTGATTACCGAGTGAACGGGTAGTACTAGAAAAAATTGCCTCCTTGGGAACTCCATATAGCTAGCTCATGGCTTTCCTGATTAAATATGCATGAATAAAAATGTGGCCTTGTAAAAAGACACAAACATGCATGGACCTGGTTATATCTGACCCTGCACTACTCATGACATTACTAAAAATGAAAAAAGAAATACTTACCCAGCATTGTTGACCACAACATCTATAATACAAAAAGATCCAGTCATAAATATAAAAGCAAGTATATTAACTTACATTTGCTTACAACTCACATTTCTTTCAAAAATAACTTTTTTCCCCATGTAAAAGTAAATATAATAAAGAGTGCTATCAAAACAAAAGTTTATACTTGTGGCAAAAAAATTTTTAATTCACAAAAGATGGATAGCATAATGTATCAGTGCCTTCCTCTTAAACTTAGAGTTCTAAATTTTCTCACCTCTACTTTCTATTGAAATTCTATCAGCCTACTTATAGAATTAGCTGTTGTGCAACTCTTAGGTTCTGAGGATTCAGAACCATAAGCCATCCTTCATTTAACCCCAAATTCACTTAGGAAATTAAAAGTTTAAAAGATTGTTCCTTACCACTCAAAAGTAAAAAGCCCAAAAACAAAACAATTAGAAAAACTCATGCTGTACCTTGATACATAATTATATTCTCACTACGCAGAGAAAATAATTATTTTTTAAGGTTTAACCACCATCTTGTGGCTATTTTCACCCTATGACTTCAAAACTTTATGGTCTCTATCCTTCTGGTAGATGATATGTAAACATGGTTCTTATGAGCCCAATCAAACATAATTAGAAAAATAAATGTGCTGGACCAAATACAAAAAGAGGAGAGCACACTCAATTTACTATAAGTAATGTTTCCAAGCTGTAAACATGTTGAGCTTATCTGCTGTGATGCCTCCCTCTAGTAATTCACTAATCTTTTATTAAGAATGTATGGGACTTGGACGGG
>RJWJ010039654.1:0-14352 GCA_004363605.1 Indri indri | reverse complement strand
TGAGAAATGAGTGAATTGAGCTGTCATGTCAATACTTGGATTAACTTAAGAGGCTAATTTTTTTAAATCACTTAATATGGGTGTGTTGCTTGTTTAAGGTGTTTGAAGGGTTCAAAAGAAGGATGCCATCCTAATTTGAAATTATAAAAGTGTCAAAGGCATTGGTGGTCTCTAATCAATGTACAAATGCACAAACGCTTCATTCGCACAGAGTCCTTTAGTAGACCAACAACTCACATGAATTGATAGGAGAGTGTTTTACGCAGCTTGCTGTGCGACGTGGGAATGCAGGCTGTCACCAGCCCCAGTCGGTGGCACAAGAGGAGACAGTCCGTGGGGTTGGCAGGGGACATCCAGTGACACTTTCTCAGGAGGTCTTTAGTGGTAAAAGATGTGGGTAATTTATACGATGTTTAACTAGCTTTTAAACAGCCAGTTTTTCTTGTACAGTGACTGGGTTTCCATAAAACAGCGCCGAGGCCTGCTATTTGGCGTGGGTGTAGAGGGACAGTGCCGTAAAGTTAACGCAGTGAGAAATCTATTGCGCTCTGACATTAAACCCAACACGGGACATAAAGAATTGGGCCTGCTCTAAGCCAGGGTGGCAGGTAAGAAGATCAAGCAATCGTTGAGGATGGAAACCCCCCGGTGAACGCGAGCAAGCCTGCTCCCACTGCAGAGCTGGGGGCGCTTAACTGCACACGCGGTGGGGCTTGGAAAAGCCAGCCAAACCAGCCCGAGCAACGCACCATTCCTGGACCCCCAAAGGCAGAGAAGTACTGGGAGAGAGAAGAGGAAACGAGAAGAAAGAAAAAAAAAAAAGGAAGTTTGAGGCTGTGACAAAGGCCGCTGCTGCATGGAGCAGGCAGCAAGCGAAACGTCTCGAATGACAAAATGGTCCTTTCGGGCGCAGGTGACTGGAAGAAGGAGAGGAAGAAAGGAAGGAAAGAGCTGAACCGATGGAATAAAGCAATCCTGGGCAGGCGGCCAGTGGCTTTTTATCTGAGGCTGACTGGCTGGCTATGGACAAATGACGAGGTCACCGGAGTCAGGAGGCAGGGAAGGAACCCTCAAAACTGGGTGGAAACGAAGAGAGCAAAGACCTGCCCGAGGGTCCCCAACACCCCCTGCATCATTCTCATAAATGTAACATTTAATTGGGGCAAAGAACAGAGACGTAGATCTCAGTCAAGGGGATGCAGATGCACACAGCAAACCTCAGGGACAGGTGACAGACACATTCATGAACGAGAGGGAGATGTCACCTGCTCTACCTGTGCACATGGCAGGTGGGTGGCTTGGAGGATAGGGTAGAGAGTGATTCCAGAACAAATGTTAATAGAACCCCTTTTTGTGGTCAAGTTCAGGAATATGGCCTCGCCGATTCATCCATTCGTTTATTCGACAAATAGTTTATCACCAGCTTGCACCAGGCCCTGGGCTAGACACGCAGTTGTCGACCACGTAACTCCCCCAGCTGTCCCCAAGCGCACAGTCTCAAGCTCCACTTACTAAAGAATGACCTGGGAGCTTGAAGTGCAGATTTCTGGGCTCCATCCCCAGAGAGTCCGATGTGGTAGGCCCTAGGTGGGGCCCAGGAATCTGCGTTTTTAAAAATGTCAGGTGATTCTAATGCAGAACAAGGAGATATCTGAGGCTCGCGCTTTGAGAAGAGCTAGCCTGGTGGGAAACGTGGAAAGTCAATAACTCAAGGAAAGGAAGCCAGGAACTTCCTGGAGAGCTGGGGTCCCAGAATTAAAGGCTACTGCACAGAAGGGGCGAACACTGGGCCTGTGTTTTCTTCATCATCATCATCATCAAATTGGACAAACTGGGAAGACGAGTCTGTGCTGCCAAGAAGTAGTGCCCATTGAATCACTTCTAGTGCTTTCCACTAGAACTCGGGAAGTGCAAGACCCCTCCTCGGGCTGGGGAGGGTGCGGGCTGGCGGCCACGCTAAGCAGGTGGGGGGAGTTTGCCACCGCAGGAGCAAAATGACCACCTGCAGGGAGGAGGCCTTCGTCAGCCAGTCGGCCGGCCGGTCAGGCACCAGCTTTGCAGGTCTCAGGGGCCAGGGCCTGCAGTGCGGCCGTGGCAGAGTTGGGGAGACCAAAACTGTGGTCCTCATGCTCCTGGATCAGCCACTTCTTCAGCCACACCCCAGACATGTCGCCCAGCAGCAGCACAAAAGATAGAGCCCGATGGGGCAGAGAGATGAAGGAAAGTCACTGGCCAGTATGATAAACTGCTACCATGGTCCTTGGTGGTCCAGAGAGTGCTAGAATAATCTGGAAAACATTCAGAGCTGTAGCTGTTTAACCTGAAGCTGGGCCAACAACGAGCCTCCAGACAGAGGCCAATTGAGAGCAAGGGGCACAGCTGGCAAAACCCCAGTTTAAGCAGCCACACCGAACAGGGCTGTGTGACCTTGGGAAAGTCACTTCCCTTCTCTGAGCTTCGGATTCCTCATTTATAAAATGAGACAGCTCAGCAAGATGTCTTCAAAGGTCCTGGTATCCCTGAAAGCCTATAAAATTGTTCCTATTTTTAAAAATAATAATTCCCCTGAACTTTACCAGCCTTAAAGCCTTCTAGTCATTAAAGCCATAATAATTAAGAAAGTAGAGAAGAATAAATAGTCTTAGGAGTTGCGAAAATACTAAAAATAAGATTAAAATGAAAACCTGGCCTCTGTCAGAAAGCTTAGATATAAACTGAGATGAGCTCTGGGACCCACAGCGGCCCCGGCCCAGCCCACGCTGAGGAATCCTACTCCAGCCAGGGCCCTCCTCCAGCCACTCGGATCCCGGGTAGTGATTTGATCACTTTGCTTTGGAGAAAAGAGCGGAGCGAAGGCTGAGGCTGCTCCTCTGTGCCGTTCTGCTGGCTCCTTGGATTTCCTTGTGGACAACAACTTCCTGAGAACAACACTCAGCACCAGGAATCACAGGGGGCTGCAGAGCGTGTGGACACCGGCTGTAATTACCAGCTCATCACTGTCACGGTGAGTTAATTAATAGATGAGTCACATCCCAGCATCGCTGTTGCTGCCTCCCACCTTGAGCAACAGCCGAGTCCTGAGAGAGAAGGAAGCCCAGACCCCACGTTTCATGTTCTTCAGACTCTACCAGAATGTATCTGCTGCATCTCCCCCGTCAAAGAACAGGGAGCTACCTAAAGACCTGGGAACAAGAGAAACACCCAAAGCATCGTTTACGTGCAGGTAAATAAGGACAAGCGGGGGCAGGAGGACTTTGTAAGCCAGACAAACCTGGATTCAGTAATTTTTGAGGAGTTATGTCTAAACCCGAATTTTCTCATCTGTGAAATGGGTATGATGACACTGACTTCCCAGAAGTATTGAAAAGATCACTGACACTGTAAATAGCAAAGCGAGAAATACTGTGCCAGGCACATAGCAGGGGCCCAGGAACGGGAGCGCGACAGAGTCTACATCCCAAAGAATGGTCCCACATGCTCTTCCAGACTATCACCTCTTCCCATCATGACGTGGAGTCCATTTGGCCTCCCTTGAACCTGGGTGGGACTTGGTGACTACTTCAATGACTAGAATGTGCTAGAAGTAATCTTACGTGACTTCTGAGGCTAGGTCATATCTTAGTCCATTTTCTGTTGCTATAACAGCATCCCAGAGTCTGGGTAATTTATAAAGAAAATAAATTTATTTCTTACAGTTCTGGAGGTTGGGAAGTCCAAGATCGAGGGGCGAGTAACTGGCGAGGGCCTCCTTGCTGCACCGTGGCAGAGGCATCTCGTGGCGAGCGGGCAAGGGCATGCGTGTCAGCTCAGGTCTCTCCCCTTCTTCTTATAAAACCACCAGGCCCTGTTCAATCAAACTAAGATTGGCCCAAGGAGGCCTGCGTACGAGTTTCTAACTGCAACCTGACTCAGTAGTAAACAAACTAAAGACCTAGCTTAGGAACAAACAGCTGAGTCTCAGCCAATCACATGCAGCCAACTGCTCAAACCACATTCACAGAACGCATGCGGCCAATCAGCTGTCTCGCGCTTCCTTTTCTCTGCCTATAACCATCACCCGCACATGTGGAGGGCGGAGCATTGTGAGCCGTTTTGATCTGAACTGCTGCCGATTCCAGAATCGCAAATAAAAGTTTAAGATCTACAACAATGGATTCGTTGTAATTTTGTCTTTTAACACCCACCCTGATGACCTTATCTAATCCTGATTATTCCTCAAAGTCCTCACCTCCAAATTCAAATTCAGCATGTGAATTTGAGGATTAAATTTCCAACACATGAAACTTGAGGGACATTCAAGCCATAGCAGTGGTAAAAGGTGACACGGTTTCTTGGCTCTCCTGGGACACGTGCCTTGGGATCCCTGGGCTGACATTAAGAAATCGGTGACCCAGAAGCTACCATGGGGAGAGACAGTGTGGAGAGAGCTTGCAGAGACCGAGAGATGCCCAGGGAGCCCTAGCTGCCCCCGCTCCTGTCTTTGGAGACTTCCTGGCCTGGGCGCCAGACAGTGAGTGAGTGAGTGAGCTCGCAGAGCATTCTGGCCCCCAGGCTTCAAGCCTCCCTGGCTTTGCCAAGTAGAGTGGATTGCAGATTCCTGAGTAAAATCAGTGCCGCTGTTGCTTTATGTTTGGCAATGGCTTGTGGTGCAGCCTTGGCTAGCTGGAGAGGACCCCGCCTGGGCTGTTATTGTTCTGCATGGGAAGGTGCAGGGAGGGACTCAGGATTGGGGTTGAAGAAGGGGAGAGAAAGCCCACCTAGTGGGTGTGTGGAGAAGGCCACAGAGAGCCAGGGCAGACGCCAGCTCTAGTGGGGCTGGGTCATTCCTAGAATGAACAACCTGGGGGCAGTTATCCGGGCACCAGGACACGGCAAGTGCTGAGAAAGCTAGCTGGAGGGCTAGAAGGAGATTCCGAGGCCCTTCCTACGGCTGGCCAAAGAAAAGGAGAAAGAGCCAGTGCAAGACACTGTCTGCTGTGCCCTGGGTCCCCAGCAGGCCTCAGAGATGACAGCCAGGCGACAAGGGAAAATGTACCTACAGGAACAGCAGACGGTTCCCTGGCTAAGAAGCCAGGGATTGGCAAACTATGGCTGGTGGGCTAAATCTGGCTTTCTGCCTGGGTTTGTAAATTTTTATTGGAACAACCATGCTCATCGGTTCACACATTGGTCATGCCATGACCGTTCTTGCACTGCATCGGCAGAGTTGAATAGTTGCGACACAGACCATCTGGCCCACAAAGCCTGAAGTATTTGCTGTCTGACCCTTGCAGCACAAGTTTGCTGACCCCTGCCTCAAGCTATCAGAGCAAGACTCTGAAACACAAAATGCTCTGCCCTGGCACGATCTCTGCTCAGAATGGCCCTTTGGGGTGAGTGCATGCCACTCTGTTCACTTAGTCATTAAATGTTCATGCACACCTCATGCACAGCAGGCTCCCAGCTCTGCCCTGGGGACAGAAAGATGGATACATACAGTCCTCATCCTATCAGAGGTCACGATGTTTTGTGCAAGAGACAGCTGCACAATCCCAGAATTAGAGTACAGAATGGTAAGACCCACAGTGGAGCACAGCCCATAGGAGTCTGGCAGCCTAGAGAGAGGAAACCAACCCCACTTAGGGCTGGGTAGCCAGGAAGGCTCCCTGGAGGAATGAGGGTGGCCCCAGATCCTGCAGGAAGAGCAGGATGTGGGGAACCTACAGGGGTAAGGTGAGGCTCCTAGGGCAGGGGCAGAGGGGGTGTTTGGACAGAGAAAGCAGCAGGTGCAAAGGCAGAAAGGAGATGGGCCTGGCATCTAGAAACAGGCAACTCAGTTCACTGGGCTGGGAGAACATGGTACTAGGCAGGGACAGGAGAAAGGGCTGGAGAGTTAGGACGAGCCAGGTAACGGAGGGCAGGCAGGTCCTGTTGGCCGGGTGGAAATGCAGATGCCAAGTATAGCTTTGTGGCCACAAAGGACCTGAGAAGTGCAAGTCTCGGACAGGGAGAGAGAAAGCACAGACCCACGGGCTGTTCAGAGTACAGGAGCAGTGTGATGAGCTATCCGTAAGCAGTGAGGGCCGTCCCCTGCACCGCATCTGGGGACCCCCTCCCCTGTGTGTTCATTTTCTCTCCTACCTTAGCAAGTTTCATCTCAGGTCAACTTTCAGACGGGGAAAAAAGAGCTGCCAAGTAGAACACAAGAATGAGGAGGAGGACCCAGCCACATGCCATGTGTCATCTTCAGGTGAGCTGCAGGTGACGGGTGTCCTGGAAACCTCTCTCTGAGAGTGCATCCAGGAACAAGTGGGCCTTTGTTGATGGGCCTGGCATCCAGGAACGAGTAGGGAGCCGGCATTTCGGCTTTGGCCGGAACATGGTAGATTTAAACCTGAGGGCAGCCGGGGCTACGCAAGCCCTTTGTCTCTGTATAATGCACTCTTTTACAGTTGTGTGTCCTCCCACATTGCTTTCATTAGAAGCAGACAACTGTAAAGCTGTTTCCATAACATTATGGCTAAACACAGAGGCATTTTGTGAAAACAATCCTAACGATAAATCCTGTTCCCCTCCACAACCTTGTGTATGCAATTATTACTATTATTGTCATATCATCATCGTCATTATTACGTTCTCCTAAAGGGCTAAGGAGTTTGAGTCACTGCTGTGAGAAGGGGAATTCTGGAATGGACGACCTTTCCACTGGGGGGTGGGGGTCCAGCTTCCGCGGGAGCAAGCTTGGGCTGGACGCAATTTGCCCTGCCGGCACCCTCGGCATTCCTCCGCCAAGAGCCTCATTTCTCTGCATCAAGAAGGTGGAGATTTCTGGGGATGTCATAGACATTCAGCTTGGGGCAAGTCCCAGCTCTGGCCCGACATCTTGGGTGACATTGGGGAGCAAGTCCTCTGGCATCCGGGGGCCTCGGTTTCTTCATCTACAAAACGGGAAGCTCAATGATCCTTTCTTACAAGAAGTACTTTGAGCTCCTTTGCAAAATAAAACACATTAATCGAAGAACTAAAAGCCTGTTGCAAACCTAAACCCCTAATCCTCCAGGTTGAGAGGCCACAGCACACTTGCTTTTTCTGCCTTTCCCACCAGTGTGCAATTGGGCCCAGGATCTATAGATGGCAGCCTCTTGCTAACTAAGACCCGAGGGGCCCGCTCGCGCTCATCTGCATGTCTCAGCACACGGAGCAGGGCAGGAAAGGCGCCTGAGATGAGACAATCCCTTATTTATCTTCGGAAGTCAAGCAAATCTCCCATGCACCAGTGTGGCCGTCGGGAATGTTTAATCTTGAAAATAAAAAGCCTGTTTCTAAAGTAATGATTTACAAATCTATTTTCACTAGAAGAAAAATATTCTGCAAATGAAACTGTACCTTGTGAAACAGTATCACCTGGATGTTTAACCTCGTGGCGTAAATTCTGCAAAAGCAGGGGAGTCCTCTTTGAGGTCCTCCACAAACAATTCCTGCCCCTTCTGTGGCGCCTTCGATGCTGCTCAGGTGTGAGCCAAGGGAATGCAGTCTTTTCCTCTGTGGCGCTGTGCATCCGCCGTAAGATAATCCAGTTGGACCTTTGATACCCACTTTGTGAGCCACATGCAACCAGTTGAAATTTCCATCCAAAAGTCTGCCATTTAAGAGAGCGTGCTCTCACTGACAGTCGAAGATGTTTAATAGAGATAAAGAGATACTGTGTTTACATCCTCATTTGACAAAAATTTATGAATAGATATTAGGTCGAGCCATATGAAATGGTTATTTTTATAGGTCAAAAATGGTCAGTCAAACATCAGCATTTTCATATGATTCAACTTAAATGCCAGGGTCGATGCCAGGTGTGGTGTCACCGTTGTGAACCAGACCTGTGGGCCCTGCCTTTGCAGGGTCTGGTCCAGAGGGTGACAGCCAGGTGAGCAGGCAATTTTGATACAGGGCAGCAGGTGCTGTATTAAGGCAGAGCAGGATGTTTGGGGACATGAGCCAGGGAGCCGACCTGGGGGCAGGGGTGGGATATGACTTCTCAGAGCAAGGAGGGGAAGTTTCCTTTGCAGGCAAAGCAGGGGGACATTGTGCCCAGCAGGAGGGTAGCAGATGCAAGAGCTGGAGGTCTGAGCACACAACAGTCTGCGGTCCTGGAGGAAGCCCCGGGTGCCTAGACCGGCCTGGTGCCGGGGATGATGGAGACACAGGAGGAGGCAGGGCGGGGCCTTCAAAGCTGTGCGGAGAGGAGCTGCCCCATCTGAACGCAATGGGGGGTGACTCAAACTGACAAATGGCGAGATGGGATTTGCCATTTAGGAAAAAACACCCCTCTGCCTCTAGTGTAGACAGTTCAGTAGGCCGAGTAGGAACTGGGGCTGGAAGACCCGCCAAGCTGGGAGATGCTGATGGCCTGCTCTGGGGAGCAGCAGCGGAAATAGAGGGGAACAGAGGGAATGGAGACGATTTTTGAGATGGAATCTCAGGATTGAGTAGGTGATCAGATGTGAAAGAAAAGAAAGAAGATGGTATCTGTCAGAGGTGATGCCCACTCAGATGGGGGTAGAGACAGGATTTGGGGGGCGATGATGCATTCACCTTTGGACACAGGGGGCTTGGGGTGTCTGAGAGTCATCCAAGGGGGCTGGTGCAGCAGATCCAACACACAGTGGGGAGATCTCCGCAGGAGTTGGCACCAACCCTAGGGTGGGCAGACGCCGTCAAGGCATGTTGTGCAGAGCCTGGTCCCCCAACATCAGCATGTGTAGGAATCAGGGCTCCATCTTGGCCCTGTGAGTTAGAGTCTCAGGGAGGGTTGCCCAGACTGTGAATCCTTAACCACCTCCCCAGGAACCACATTGGCAGAAACTCTCCTTTGCCCCGGAGGCAGAAGATAATAATAACGACATTGGAAGAACCTAAGATTGGCAGTTTCTTTAGAAACCAATAAATACATGAAAAGAAGAATGCACTTCCACATGCTGCTGTCAGAATGCATGTCAAACATGTAAGTAGAAAGGCCTAAAATGACAGTGAAAATCCCAAAGAAGAAAAACCTAAAAACTGGCGGTGAAAGCAACCAAGAAGTCACTTCTTCCCACTGAAATGCCGTGAATGGTGGAGTGGATTTCACAGCCGGTGCCCTTACGATTAGCGAAACTTTTGTCGTAAGGCACATTTACGATGGAAACCCAAACTAGGCAGGTTAAACATGCACAATATGCCCAAGAAAACTGCATTTACCATGGGGAGAGAAATGGATTTAATACACGAGCCTTAATATTCAAAAGAAACTGAAAAGCAGCTTAATGAAACATCAGAGTTCCTGCAGTGACATGTGTAAGCGCACCCATTGTCCGAGCCGCAACCGATGGTGCAAAGCAAAATGTCACTCTGCCCCACCCGACATGCCCACTGTGCCCTGTTTATGCCTCTGTTGCAGCACTGGGCTCAGTCTGCCTGGGATTAAGTGATTTATGTCCCTGTCTGCTCTCCCACCCCAGCGATGTCCTTTAGGGCAGGGACCTTGCCTTCGTCACATCCATGGGCATTATTTGTGGCTTGAACTTTCATCATCGCACAGAGCTTCCCAATCCTGGTTTGCAGTTCCAGGGTGTTCTCTGTGGCAAAGCTTGATTTGGAATTCTCCCCGTGGTTGTTCTCTCAACAGTAAAGTGATTTTGAAACACCAACCACAGAGCAATTTTAGGAAGACGAAGCAGGCACAACAAAAGCAAAGGAGGGAGGAAGGAGGCCCTAACCCTCGGAGCAGGGCTGCATGACAAAGAGTGGGTTGGAGGGGAAAGACTCCCGAGCAGCCCACTCATTTGGGATTCACCGGCTCACCCACACTCATGAGGTGCTCTTCTGATAAGCTGCAAAATCTAAAACTCCTTATTAAATGTCAGCTAAATCGGCTAGCCTGGGGCGCAGCCCGTGCACCAGCGGCAGGCGCCCCAGTCCAGTCCCGGTAATTGATGGGGTCTGAATAAGCAGAACCAATCCAGGATGATTGCGGATGGAATGACCGCAGCCAGCAAAGTTCAAGCAAGACATATGTGAGCTTTAAAGTACTTGAACACAAATCAAGACAGTGAGTTTTTATAAAAACCTTTAGTAGCTCAAACCGCTGCAGCTCAGAATGACCCTTATCCTTGGGGTGAGGCGCTGGTGGGGCAGGGAATGTGCGCGCCACGTATCAGGCCCCGGGAAAGCGCAGCGGGCGGGGGTTTGCCAGAGTCACCACTCCCGGCCCTCTGAGTCCGTGTCTGTGTGGACGAGGGAGGCGGTGACTCTTCTCCGTGGTTCCGCCTTGTAGGACACCAGGCAGGGCCTTACGTTTTCCCTTGCCCTCCAGATAGTGGGACTCGGGGCTGCAGACCCAAACACAAGGCTTCGTGGAGCCAGTGGCCTCAGTGACCACGGTCACAGATGCTGGACAATAACCATTCGCAGAGCACGTGTTATGCTCAGCCCTTTGCAGGTATCAATCTACCTCCCCCACCCAGTCCTGCGCCATACCCTTTTCATATATGAGAAAGAAGGTTCTGGAGGGCTTCCACTATAAAAGGATAGAACTGGGTTTTCACCTGCACCTGTTGGACTCCAGCGCCCTGTCCTTTCTACCCCACCAAGCCATGTCCCTTCATGGCGGGTGAGGTGGGCACTGTTTGCTGTCTCTCGCTCTACTCGGGGACTTCCTCTTTGCCTCCACCGATCTCTAGCCAGGCAGTGAGAGCGTCGGGTAAAAATACCCCCTGGGGTAACAACGCCACACTCAAACTTATCAGGGAATTCTTCTGTACAGCAACTATGTGTTCTAATTGATTTATTACTTCACTCATTCAACAAAGATGTCTTGGGCCTTTTGTGTACCAGGCAATGAGTAAACACCCGAGTGTGGTAGAGTTGATCCTTCCCACAAATAATGTGTGGTCTCTAGGGGAGGGAGAAACAGCCATGGCTCAGTTCTAGCCCAGAGCACTAAGGGAGAGATTGTTTTCACCTGTGGGTAGGACAATCACCAAGGGCTTCCTGGAAGAGGTGGCCTTGGGGAATGGTTGTTATGGAATAGCATAAGAACCCTTGCTATTCTAAATAACAATGCCATACATGCATTAGCTCATCTGCTCCTCACAGCCGCCTTGCTAGGTTTCATTGTTACCTCCATTTCATAGGTGAGAAAACAGAGGCACAGAGGGGGAAAGGGAAGGACCGAAAGGTACTCAGTGGGGACGTGGGAACCAGCCCCAGGCCAGGTTCAGGATCCCACCCACTGTGTGACGCTGCCTCTGTCTGGGGGAAGTGGGCTCCCAGGACAGGAGCCATCCTGCACGAAAGCACAGCATCCTGAAAAGGATGGGGCGCGTGTCCAGAAGACCTGATAGTCCTGTTTGACTGCAGCATGAACTACGTGAAGGTCAAACAAAGGGTGAAAAGATGCAGTGTGCATGGAGTTGGAGACCAATCATTCATTCGTTCATTCAACCAGGACTCACTGAGCAGCTACTTGGTACCAGAGACTCCATTAGGCAACAGAGACACTGTCATGAGCCAATGTTCCAAAAGGCGTGGGTTTGGGCGTGAGTCCCAGTAAGACTCTTCAGAATTATCTAGACATTGCACACTTATTTTTTGCTCGTAGTTGCCAAAAGCCACTGGATTTCAAAACCAAAAATATGTATCTCCAAGTGAGGGTTCAGAAACCACATGAGGAGGATTGACAGGCAAAATACAGGATGCCCAGTTAAATTTGAATTTTGGATAAATAACAGATAAGATTTTAATGTAAGTGTGTTCCAAATGCTGCATGGGGCATTTTTAGTTCATACTAAAAAATTATTCATTGTTCATCTGAAACTCAGATTTAACTGGGCATTCTGTATTTGTATTTGCTATATCTAGCAACCCTAAACCAGAGTGATCTTTTAACTGAGCTGCCCTATTTTACAAATGGGCCAAGAGAAGGGACAAGGTCAAGGTCACCCATGGAGTTAAGTCAGTGAGGCCAAGGAGAGAGGCCAGGTTTCAAGGACGAGTCCACGGCTCCTTCTGCTCCATGAGGCTGCCTTCCAAGGCCCCAGCGGGAGAGGCCGGGATGTGGGGACCAGCTCGCAAACGACTGAATCCAGTCACTTCGTCTCCTAGTCCCGACAGATCTGGTAAACCTTTGTGTCAGCCTCAGCATGGGCTGTAGAGCAGTTCTAAATGGTGGTGGGAAAAGTAAGGATTTCGACAGTGAAATTCCCCAGGAGTCAGGGTTGCTCTGACCCTGGAATCAAAGGCTGCAGCCACAATGGGAAGCGGCTGAGCCCCAGGGGCCCCCAGCCGTAATTGTAGACAGGTGTGCGGCCCTGCAGCCCCGAGTGGTGAAATGCTTGCGAGAAAATCAAAATGTAATATTGGCCGCAGCTTAGGGGAAATCAAATTTTCCCTTCAGAGCAGCATCTCGGGAGACGGTGGCCAGCTTGAAGGTGCCTTTATTTAAATACATTCCGCTGGGAAAGGAGCAGGAAGAAGCCCGGCCTCTCCAGGTAACTCAATCGGACTCGGAGGCATTCACAGGGGTATCGGTTACCATAAGCCTCGCGGGGCAGCAAGGAGATTAAGAGGAGGCTTACCTGCCACTTACTGTGTGTCATCAAGGAACGGACGGCTTCAGCTGCAAGCCCTGTTTAATCGGGTCCTGGTGGGCTTTTCTCAAAAGCATGGCTGACAGCATTTCTAAGCATGTCTTAAACTGTCCATCATATCGGTGATAGGGACTCGCCAACGGAGAGTGACGGCAATGTCAACAGTGGCCACTGAAGGACTTTCTGACAAATGGCCTTTTGTGTAATGATGAGAAGTTGGACCCGGAGGTGCTGGCTTTGTCGTGGAAGCTCCGGGCCCACTTAAATGCGCCCTTAAAGTCAACATCTCTGGGCATGTTTCAGCTTTATGTTTCACTCCTCAAACAGTCTGCGCGCTTGGGCCAAGACAATATGGTTGTCAAGACAGCGTAATCGGGTTTGACACCACCTCTGGCGACAGGAGAAGCCAGCATTAGTCTCCGCTCTGAATCTGGGCGGCCAGTGGTAGCCCTGTGTGGGAACCAAGAGGTGAGGTGGCCTGAAAAGAGGGTTGAGTCCCAAGCCATTTTACAGTCTATACCAGCGGCCAGCAAACTGAGACAGGCAGGCCAAATCCAGATTGCCAGCTACTTTTATAGATAAAGTTTTATTGAAACTCATTCATGGATGCCTTATCTGTGGCCTCTTTCCCACTACAGTGGCGGAGTTGATAGTAAAGGTAGTTGATAGTAAAGGTAGAAACTGTACGGCCCACAAAGCTTAAAATATTCACTATCTGCCCTTATCAGAAAAGGACGACTGATCTTTGGTCTATGCTATTCCTTAAAAGAAATCTCACAGCCCTGGTTAGCCTCAGATCCGTGCTGGGAGACAGCAGAATGGATGTCACGACTCAGTCTAAACTCCAAGATGTGGAAAGAGTAATTATTGAAGGGGAAACCTTACTGAGGCCCAATATCTAAGAATTCTAGGCAGAGTCATCTCAACTAAGTTCCTTCCACAAGGATTTTACGTTGACTGAAAGAGATGGAGACCGAGCACCCACTTATGGTTAATTTTCCTAAAGTGAAATGCTGCTTGGCCTCAGAAATCTCAGGTGGTTTCTTGCTGCCAAGAGAATTAGGAGAGGCCAGTTTCTGACCCTGGCATTGACCCTGCCCATGGTTGGCACCCAGTCCCTTTTCGTCCTTGCACCAGAATTTCACATAGTTCATTCTGTGCCTACTTCCTGCCCGTCACCATGCAAGAACTGCAAGACCAACATGGTCATTCTCACATCTCTCTACTGCTTTGGCCCCAGACCCAAATAATGGAACAGCTAGATCCTCTGTGCACACAAGCTGTGCTCATGCTGTCACCTCCACAGAAATGTCCTTTCCTCTCTCTGCTTCTGATGGGCCCTGTCCTACAAGATTCTTCTCAAGCATATCCATGAAATTTTTCCTGATGTCTCCAGTTGGATGGCTCTTCTCCCTCCTTGAGCCTCCAAAGAAATTCTTCCAAATCTCTCTGTGGGACTGATCAAATTCTACAAAAAACTGGTGTTATCTGTGGCCTGGGAAGCCATGGCATTAACAAAAATAATGGTTTCCACCATTATGGAGTGATACAAAGATGGGTGAGAGATGGGCCTGGTGAGGATGAAGACAATGCCTTGTGCATTGTCCCACAAGACCTTGGGATCCCTTTCAAATCAGCTGCCTGCAGATAAAGTTGGGTCCTCAGACAGTGACTCTGTCCCTGTGGCTAAGGCAGCACCTGCAAAAAAAGAGCGTGGACCTTCAGTGACCACAGCCAAGAAGAAAAGCCC
>RJWJ010039653.1:0-14349 GCA_004363605.1 Indri indri | reverse complement strand
AAAAAAAAGTCTGAAAATATCAAAGGTTGGCAAGGATGTGGGGCAATTGAAATTGTCATATATTTCTTTTGAGAAAAAATTGGTACAAACACATCAAAAATTATATTACAGTTTCTTATAAAGTTAAACATAACAACATTATGATTCCTGGCTATACAGCCAACAGAAATGAGTGCTGATTTTCACCAAAAGACATCTACAAAAATGTCTACAGCAGCATTGTACATAATATCTCAGACTGGAAACAACTCGAATTTCATCAATAGTAGAATAGATAAATATGTTGGGATATATTCATACTACTACTCGGAAATGAAAAATAGCACACTACTGCTCCATGCAATGTGGATGAATGTTTAGCAAAAGAAGCCAGGCACAAACGAATACACGCTGCGTAATTCCACATATATGAAGTTCAAGTACAGGCACAACTAACTGATGATGATAGAAGTTAGCATAGCAATTACTTTTACAGGATATTGGCTGGGAGGATTTTGAAGCACCTTTTAGGGTTCTGCAAGTGTTCTAGATCTTGAGCTGGGTGATGGGCTACACAGGTGTATCCCTTTTAAAGTAGGGATTCTTTAAAGGCATTAGATGGTAGGCAGGTAAATTTTAAAAAGAACAATGATGTAAAATAAGATGATGAAATGACATAAGTGGAAGTAACTACAACTATTCTGAGCCTATAATAAGTGATCAATAAAAGTTAATTAAAGTAAATGACCCACTCTCAGAGTCCAGGCAACAATCAATGTCAAGGCAGGTAGAGAGTGGGGTGGCGGGGAGGGCAGGGAAAAATGAGTGCTTTGGGGCAATGATGGGTCATCTAGGGATTTACTCCCCCGTTTGAATGAACTGGACATTTTCCAAGGTCTGCAGGTGCGAGCACTGCACAGAGAGGTGTGAGGTGCACTCCCCTTCCACGTGAAGGGTGTGGCAGGGCTGGTCGCCCACGCTGGAGAGTGCCAGAACTACCTCCCCCTGCTTTGTCCCAGACATGCTAGCCTCACTTGGCAGCCATGTTGTCTCAGGTTGTGCTGAAACCCGTGTGAGGGACTCAGAAGCACGGTTTGCCCACCATTTCACGGGAGGGGCAGCCGAGCAGCTGCTGAAAAATATTCTCCCTTTTGGTCTCAGTAGGGCCATGACATTGGATGGACAAGGCACGCACCTGTGGCAGTTCCACCAAGGTCGATTTGGGGGAGCAGGGGTGCTTTCTTCCCATGCTCACTCACACCAGGAAGGAGCTTCAGGTATATCTGCTGGGCCCCCTTGCCTGTTGCCTTCCCAGCATCGCAACCTTTCATGTAGAAGGAAGGCAGGACCCAAGAGAGAACAAGAAGAGAAGACCTCAACTCCAGTTCTAGCCAGTCTATCATCGTGCTGTGAAGCATTCTCTGCATAGTCTCTGAACCTCAGATCTACATCTGTAACAAGGGATTGGTGCTGAGCCACCCACTTCTCAGGCTTTTTAGGAGGACAGAATGAACACTGATATAAAAACACCAGTAAAAAGATAAGCATTTTCATGGCTGGGCACAATGGCACACACCTATAGGCCCAGCTACTGGGGAAGTTGAGGCAGGAGTTTGAGGTTGCAGTGGGCTATGATGACACCACTGCACTCTAGCTCAGGAGACCCTGTCTCAAAAAAAAAAATTACAAAAAAACCCCCCGAATTAATCATTTTCCCAATTAAAAAAAAAAGACAAATGACTTGAACAAAAATTTTACAGAAGACAATACATCAGTCCCCAAAAAGCAAATGAAAAGATACTCAACATGATAAGTCATCAAGAAAATGCAAATGAATACCACAAATATCACTTCACAATCACTAGAGTGACTAAAATTAAGGAATGGCAATACCAAGTGTTGGGGAGAAAGCAGAGCAACTAGAAATCTCATACATTGCTGGTGGGCATGTTAGGTGGTACAGCCACTTTGGAAAACTATTTAGCAGTTTCTTAAAAAATTCAGCATACCCTTACAACCTAGAAATTGAACTCCAGGGTATATATCCAGGGAAAATAAAGGCCTATGTCTACAAAAACACTTGTACAAGAATGCTTAGAGCAGCCTTATTCATAATAGCCCCATACTGGAATCAATCCAATGTCCATCAACAGGAGGACTGATAAAAAATAATTATGGTACACACACACAATGGAGTATTATACAGCAATAAAAAGGAATGAATTTCTCATACCACATGGATGTATCTCAAAACAATATGCTGAAATAAAGTGAGACGAGTGCATACTGTTTGATTCCATTTATGTGAAATTCAAGAATAGACAAATCAAAAGCAGTATTAAAAATCAGAGTAGGGCTGGCTGTGGGTGGAGTGGAATAGGATAGACTGGAATGGTGTAGAGGGAACTTTCCAGTAATGGAAGTGTTCCACATCTTGATTTGGGTGTTTGGTTACATGATGTATACATTTGTCAAAACTCATCCAACTCTATATTTAAAATCTGTGCATTTTAAAAATGTAAATTAGATGCTTCAATTTTAAAAACTGTATTATATTATAAAATCAAGACATTTTAAATGTTTAAAAAGTATAGAAAATATAGACATTATATTACCAGAAATTATAAAGACCAGAAATTCTTCCAGAGACAAACACCATTAACCATTTTGACTTATGTCCTTCCTGTATTTTTCTACATGTACATTGTTTTCTTTGCTGAATCAGACTTTTAAAGGTAATGGTGCAATACTTTCATTAACAGAGGAAGATACTGAAGTCCAGGTGGACAAACAAATCAAGGTAAGCCCTGTCCAAACCAGGTGGGATTCAAGGCCAATTCTTTAAGCTCTAACCCTGTGGAATTATAAAGAATATATCTGGTATATAATAATTTATATATTGGTATGTAATAATTTACATGTATCTCTGATTCCTGGCACAAAGTTTCAGAAACGCTTCGAATTTTCTATGTGATGGAAGTGTCTTTGTTAAGCTAATGAAGTGACCCATGGTGGGTCCCTAAATAGCATCAGAATGGGGACTGGTCACCAGAAACACCAAACATGTAATTAGAGGGTTGGGACATTCTGTCGCCCACCTCTCTGGGAGGAGAGGAGGACTGGAGATTGAGTTCAACCCCATGGCCAAAGATTTAATTAATGATGCCTATGAAATGAAACCCCAGTGAAAACACTGGCTTCCTGATTGGTGAACACCTGATGTGCAGGGGAGTGACGTACCTGACGCCACAGAGGAAGAACATGGAAGCTCTGGATCCAAGACCCTCCCAGACCTTCCTTTATGTGTATCCTTAACAATAAAAGTACAATCATAAGTACTATGCTTTCTGTGATTTCTGCAAGCCATTCTGATGAATTGTTGAAACGGAGAGGGTCGTGAGAACCCCCCAATTTATAGCCAGTTGGTCAGAAGTGGCTTGGGGCCCCTGAAGTACAGCTGGCATCTGCAGTGATGACAGTCCTATGGAAGACTTTGGTCTTTGCCTGTGGGGTCTGTGCTAACTCTGGGTATTAAATGTCTAAACTGAATTGTAGAACACCAAGTTAGTATCAGAGCAGTTGAGGTAGAAGTAGAACAAACCCGATTTCCTGTCCTATTTCTGTCTTGTCAGTTGACTTGGTGCCCATCCCAATGCCACCTTCTCTCATCTCACCCCTGAGTCTACTCTTCTGAGAATTCAGGCCTTGGTTCTCCACTTTCATGATCCACAACCAGAAACATTGGTAAAGCCAACCACTTACTAAGCTTTCACTCTGCACCAGGCCTTTAGACATCTCTTCCTTATACATGCAACACTGTGGCGGATGTTGCTATCATCCTCCGTGCAGACAAGGAAGCTGTGGCTCAGAGAGGAAAAGTCACTTCTCAAGGTCATGGAAGTAAAGTGGCAAGGCCTGCTGGCCCCACACCTGTGTCCTTCTACTGCACAACACTGTTACAGCGCAACCAGGTTTATGGCCCACTGCTCAAGAGGAAGCCGATACACTGAGACAGCAGGGGTTACAGCGGAGAAAGAGTTTAATATCACAGACACTGTGTGAAGAGACAGGAGGAATTTCTCAAATTGGTCTCATCAAGAATTTGAGAGAACGGGTTTTTAAAGATAGTTTGGTGGGCAAAGAGGTAGGGAATTGGGTCTGCTGATTGGCGGGGATGAACTCATAGGGTTGAGGAGCAGAGATTATCTTCCCAGTTGGGAGATTTCCTGGGTAGGGGGACTTAAGGCTGTTGGATTTGTTCCCACACCTACCCACGGGTCCAGTTGACATCAGTGGGTCTACCCAGAATGTAGAGTCTGAAAAATACTTCAAAGACCAGTTTTAGGCTTTATAATAGTAATATTGTCTAGAGAAGCACAAGTCTTGGGCCTTACAATGGCAATGTTATCTAGAGAGGTAGTAGGGGAGTCACAAACCTTGTACCTGTCAGGGAGGACAGTGTCAGTAAGCACTAACCAGTCATAGCAGTAAGGAAGTTATTGGTGAACTTCTGGCTATATCTGTACTTTTATAAAAATCAGACTTTGATTACTGTTTATACCTTATGGCTCTACATTATTTTAATATAGGCGGTTTCAACATCCCTTCCCAAGCCAAAATTCTTGCCCTCCTCTGTCATTCGTTGTGACTCTTGTCCCCTTAGCTCCACGCAGGAACCATATTCTCTCACACCCCAACACCATTTCAACAAATATTTGTTAATTTTGATTTGATTACAAATGTATTTATCTGAGAACTAGAGTCCCTGAAGAGCAGAAGCAAAGCAGAGACCAGTAACAGACACACTTTGCTCTGCTCTTTGGACCCTGTAGAATTTGGTACTTTTTTCTATTGAACTTGTTAGCTAAGGTCAAATCTTGTTAGTTTTGCAAATTCCACGCTGGTCCCCAAGGGCCAAGGAGATGACCCGAGGCAGCTGGGAGGGCTCATGGTTCTAACTCCAAGGGGGGAAAACAGCTCCTCCTCACTGATTGCTGGTGGTTGTGCTCACCACAATTGTTATTTTAATCAATTTCCCAGCTTTCAGAGTGCAGGACAGCAGCCTTCTAAGCATCGAGGGAAATTAAACCCATAAATCATTTAATCGCCCTTTCCCACTCCAAACACACATGGCACTATGGAGAACTGCATCGATATGTAATTAGTACAAGAAGAAAGAGCCAGTCTCCCTCCCTCTGCTACGAAGGCAGACTTCCTACAACTTATGCATTTTCTACCTCTATTATCAGCGTCTCATAGTACATGACTAGACTCAGCAGATTTCCTATTAAAGAGATTTAAATAGAACACTCCTCATCAGATTTAATTACATTCTTCCATTTCCTTACACAAGTCTCTGTCATTTTAAAATAGTCTAAGCAGAGGTAGACACCCAAATGCTGAAAACCTTGTCTTGAGGCAGAAGAAAGGAAAATCTGGTTTTTGTTTTGTTTTGTTTTGTTTTTCAAATACACACACACACACACGTACTCTTTATTTCAGAGCTATTTTCTATTGCATTTAATTTTTGCAAATAAAATTTAGTAGAAAACTTTTTCTGACATCATGGTAAGAGGTGAGATTTGTTAAAAATGTAGATTTTGGTACAGCTAAAAGTCATCAAGAGGGAGATTGGCTATTAAAGTATTGTACTATTGGGCTGCTCAGCTCTTATAATCCTCATTCTTCTTCTCTTGACTCAAGAGGGGCCCATTTTATTCTCTCTGAAGGCAAGTGGAGAATATATTAAATCATATATATTTTTTGAGGCTCAATTTTAGATCAGTCTATTTTTTTGTTTTGGTAAAAATACGTATAACATAAAATTCACCATTTAAATCATTTTTAAGTGTATAATTCAGTGGCGTGAATTACATCTATGATGTTGTATAATCATCACCACTATTTCCAAAATTTTTCGTCACTCAAACAGAAACTCTTATCCATAAAGAAATAATTTCCTATCCCCTCCCCACAGCCCTTGGTAACTTCTAATCTAATTTCCATCTTCATGAATTTGCTTATTCTGGATATCTCATATAAGCGGAATAACAGAATATTTTCTTTCGTATCTGGCTTATTTCACTTAGCACAATGTTTTCAAGGTTTATCCATCTATTTTGTAGCAGGTATAAATGCTTCACTCCTTTTAAGGCTGAATAATATTCCATTGTAACCACTTTGTGTGCTCGTATTCATCTGTTGGTGGCACTTGTGTTATTTCCACCTTTTGGCTATTGTGAATAATACTGCTATGAACATTTGCGTACAAATACTTGCTTGAGTCCCTATTTTCAATTCTTTTGGGTAAATACCTAGGAGTGAAATTAATACAATATCTTTTTATAAGCGTGTGAGTCTGCTTGATTCTGTGCTTACTCAGCCATAAGATCTTCCCATTCCTGTGACTGCCAAGCCCTCCTCCTTCCCTCCATCCCTCTATTCCTCCCCATCTTTCCCTAGAATTTACAATTATTTCTTTTTGGTCCACATGCTTCCAGACATTTTCCCTATGCATTACTAAATCTATGGTCATATTGAAAATATATGGTATTTTATAGGTATTTTTATGTAAGTACTCTCATGCTGTATTATTTTGAAAATTGTATTCGCTCAACAATGTGACTTTGCATACTCTCTATGCCAATAGGTGTAGGTCTATCTCATTCAGAACTTCTGCATAGTATTCCATAGTATTGGCAGACATGGTTTATTTGGACTTTCCCCTATTGATAGGGGATTGAGATAACATTTAGGTTGTATTCATGATTGCAATAGTGTTGCGATAAACATTCTAGTGTGTGCCTTTGGGGAACCCCTCCCTTCACTGCTGATTGGTCTTTAGTTGAAGAGAAAATTAAGTCTATTTTGTTAACTTGCTGAGATTTTTGAGGTTCATCTGTTAACAGCAGCTAGCATTACCTTACTAGCATATTATTTCACTTTAGCATTTTTGCCAATCTGTTGGGTAAAAATTATCCTGTTTTAATTTGCTTTTCCCTAGGTGATAGTGAAATTGGGCATGTTTTTACATATTTACTTGTCACAGGCACTTTATACATGACCTCTTTTAATCTTTAATAGTCTAGTAAGTTAGTTTTTATAACCATTTAAGATTAAATTATTTGCCCTGGGTTCCATTGCTAGTAAGTGATGAAAGGAGATTCTAAACTCAACTCTGTCTGGCTACAAAGCCAGTTGGGATGGGGAATGGACAGGTTTGGGGCAAGCTCACCTCAATAAGGCATTAGTTTTCAAACTTCTATTTTTAGTCATAGAATCTTGTCTTCAAAGGAAATTTTATGTGGTGGCTTAATAACAATGATGACAATGATGATAACGGTGATGATGAAGAAGAAGATCATGACGATAAGCATCAGAGCCAAGGTCCTAGGAGGGAGACTAGGTCTTTCCATAGAATCCTTATTACTTTCTCATGTTCATTCATTTATTCATTCATTCAAAGAACATTTATTGAACATATGTTGAGTTTTAGGTACTGTTCTAGGCCCTTGGGAAACAACAGTGAACAAGACAAAATTTCCATCCCCATGAAGGGCTACTACATCACACAACTCCAGGGGGCACCATTCACTTTGTGTTATATATAAATGGTGCCTCCTGGAGCTGTGCAACATGGTAGCACTGGCCATGGACCTTACACTGTAGTGGGGATGACAGATAATAAATAGAAACAGAAAGACAAATAAGTATAGAATATTATATCTGGGGCTGTATCAGAAAAAAAGAAAGCAGAGAAAAGAGGTGTGGAAGGAGGGTCTTCCCATTTATTGTGAGTACAAACAAGCCAGGAAGGGGGTGAAAGCATGAAGGACTATGAAGAGTGGGGAATGGTGACATTTTCTGAGGGTGTCTTGCATTATTTGCTGGACACAGGCTCCTCCAGGATCCCACAAGCAATAATCATAACTAGAGCAATGGTTCTTAAACTTGGCTTCTATTAGAATCACCTGGAGAATTTAAAATACTACTGATGCCTGGGACTCACCTAGGGATTCTGATTTAATTGATCTAGGGTGTCACTTGGGCAACAATCTTAAAACCTCCCTCTCTCATCTTCTGAAAGATCTTGGAATTAGAAGAGCTAGATTTAGGCTTATCTTTGACGTGGGGAGTTCTCTTGGGCTTTCCCTCTTCTCACCTCCAAACACAAGCAGAATCACAGAAGGGTTTGCAGTCAGGTTGCGGTGGCACTGCTGTGACACCTGCTTTTCTGGTGACCAACTGTCCTAGGTCACTAGTCACTTGACAAGCTGCTAGATTGGAGCAGAATTTCCCAACAGCTCTGCCTGCAGGTGACAAATTCTCCTCTAACTGTCGATAACTTGCATCCCCACCATCTGCTTAGGTATAACATTGACGTGTTTTTGTGACAGCAGCTTTTTCCGAATCAGCAAATATTAAAGAGTTTGTCCCAGTTTCAACTTCTTGGAGATCCTGTCCTAGCTCTGTGACTTATTAAACGTATGGTGAAGGAGCTCCGGAAATTTCACCCCAAAATATGACTCCTTGGTATAGACAGGATTTTGAATTAGAGGCCCTTAGAGATCAACAGGCTTTGGAAAGGGCTTTCCCTCTTTCTTCATAAAAAAACAGACCCATTCTAAAGAACAATTCATCCCGGAAGTTTCGCTGAAAGATCAATTCACAACAAGGGAGATCAATAAGAGAAAGAGATCTGTTTACCATGCACAGGGGGAGAATCACAGAGTGATTACTCGGTATCCCAGTGAGGTCCAGAAATTTACATACTCTCATTTTAGAGGAGAAGAGGAGATGAGGAATCTAGGTAATTCTGTTTAGGGGCAATAAATGGTTACTAGGGAGGATGAATAGATACGTGGGAGAATGAATGGATGAGGGGAAACAGACTGACTTGTAAGTGATTCTCTTTGGAAATTAAATTAACCTGAGAGGTACTATATTTAAAATGATTTGGGTCAGGTCTGATTGCATTCTTGATCTTCTTTCCTGTGAAATATTGGGATAACAGGGAAGGGAAAGGGAAGTCAATTATTCATTTTGATGGGTCTGGTTTTTAATGAAGAAAGAGGAAAAGCCCCTTCCAAGGCCTGTGGATCTCTGAGCACCTTTAATTCAAAATACTCTTTATACCGAGCAGTCATATTTTGGGGTGAAGTTTCCTGAGCTCCTTCTGATGGAATCCAAGAATCCCCCAAATCAAGTTAGCTCTGGTGGAATCCCGGCCGGCTCTGGAAATGGCCTTGTTTTGATACTGTGGGTATTCTGCTTATTTCCCTTAGGGTTTAGCATTTTTTCATGTTTCCAGCTATCTGAGCCATGCCAAGAGGACAAAGATGAAGGGGAGTTTTGTTCCCAAGTGGAGCAGGGTGTGACAGGGGAGCATCCGAGCCCTGGGGGCCAAGGGCACGAGAGCATCTAGGGGGAAAACTGAAACTCAACTTTCCCATCAGAAAATCTTCCTCAAATTATACACGACATATATATGTGTCACACACACACAATATGTCATGCAAAATATACATAGATACAGATATAAATATGTGGTATCAGTCAGGATCCACTCAGGGAAGCACAGCCACTGAGTGTTGTGAAATAAGGGATTTATGTTCAAATTAAACCTGCACAATTATGAGAGGGGCTTGGGAAGTAAAGGTCCAGGAAGGGGTGTTGGAAGATCAGAGGAAAGTCCTGCCCCAGTCGTCCTGAAGTACTGGCACGAGAGGACACTCTGGAGCTTGCAGAGAAGGGGGGGGAGGCAGCCAGGCACACCAGCTGCCAGGGCTGCAGAGGGTCCACAGCAGGCTGCTGCTCTTGCAACTACCGTTCCTGTGATATTGCAGCCGAGCACCGGGGACAGGTTGCTCTCAGTCAGCCGGGCCAGAGTTGAGATGAAAACCTGGATGCTGGGTAGGAGAGAATTAGGGCAAGCTGGAACCCACCAGCACCTTTCTGCCTTTGTCACTGCACCTGACCACCCCAGGATTCTAATACTTTCCCTCGTATTTTATTCTGGTTCTTTAATTTTTTTCATATTTAGGTCTTTGAGCCACCTTGAATTTATTGTTATGTGTAAGTGTGTAGTAAAGAATTTGTCCCTCTCTTGTCCCAAAAGAGATCTGGCCTTTGATGTTGGCTTCTGGGAGTTACTCCCACAGCCCTTGACATGTTATTCCTGAAAGAAGTGTCTTGATTTTCCTGGGTGCCTTGGGTCACATTGGATAGTCTAACAGTGTGATTTATGGTAGGGGATGGCCATACCTTAAAGAAGGGGCTGGCCACACCAGAGACCAGCCATATGACTTAGATTGGGGGCTTTGGGTAATGAGGTATCAGCTGACCTGGAGACTGAAACCAACCACGTGGGCAATCGATCAATCAATCATGACTACATAATGGAACCCCAATAAAAACTCTGAACTCCAGGCTTGAGGGAACTTCCCTGGTTGGCAATACCCTGCACACAGTGTCACACACCAATACTCGAAAAGTAATACATCGTGACCACATGGGGAGAGGACAACAGAAGCTCCACATTTGCTACTTCTCTGGATTCCACCCAATGAGCTTCCTCCCTTGACTGATTGAAATCAGTTTCCTTTCCCTGTAATAAACTGTAAGCATGGCTATACCAGCACTCAATGAGTTCTGTGAGTCCTTCTAGCAAATTATTGAAACTTCCACCCAAACTTACAGTTGCTGATGGAAGTAAAGGTGGTCTCATGTGGACTGTTCCCCGAATTTTGCAGTTGGTAAACTCTTACAGTGAGCAAAAGTCAAAATCCAACACCTTGTGTCTTTTTCCAAATGGGCAGCCAGTGTTGTCAACTCCTCTCTCCACTGACTTGGCAGGAGAGCGCGATCGTATGCTAAACTCAGGGGGTTGTTTAGAAATAAAATATCGGCCTGTCTAAACATGAGGCTAAACTGCTTAAGGAGGTTCGTGACTGAGTTGAGATGGATGGGTGCTTCTTGGGGACATGTTGAAGTCAGTGATGTCCTAAGGGAATGAATGAGGATCCAAGAGACACTGCTTCCATACCTGTATCTCCCTCAAGCCCTGTTCCCATTGTCACTATCATAGGTTTCATGCCCCCTCAGGTCACCAGCTCTCACACAGATGCATCCTCAGACAGGAAAGTGATCAGACTCCTTTAGATGACATCACAGCATGGGGGATGCATCCAAGAGTCCCTTGTTTATTGCCACGTGTCCCCTTCCTTTTTCCTGTCTCCCATTCCTGCATGTGCCCCCTCACTGAATATTTATTGAGGGGTAAGAATTGTCTTCACAGAACCCCATCAAACAGGGTCTTCACATGGGTCTCCTGGCCCCGTTGGACACATACACCCAGGAATCCTAGAATTCGCCTCGGGCAGGGGCCAAGTTTTTCCCACAATGCCATTGTTTTGTTTAGACATTTAATCAAAAACACACTATGCATATTTGCACAAGAATCATCTTGAAGTGAGGGGGTCACTTCTCTCAGAGTAGAAAGTCATGGGAGAGAACAGCTTTTCTGACCCCTCCTGTTTTGTTTGTGAAAGGCCTTGCCGAGCGTCTCTAATTGCAAGTCACTCTTCATTTCTCTTCCCTCTCTTCTGGCTGTGAGGATAACACATTTACCAATGCCTCCTTCCTCTTTCTTCAAAAGGCCAGCTCATTTTTCTATCTGTAAAGGACACATTCCAATGAGGACAGGCTCAAAAAATCAAGAAATCTCTCTTTTCAGCTTCTCTTTTCCCTCTGCACCCAGGAGTCCAAGTACCTTAGCCTTCAGGCGCCCACGTGCTTGGTCCCAAATTTTCCCATGTTGAGGTTTGTACCCTCAGGCTGGTTGCTCCAAAGTGACAACTATTTTATCAACCCTACATTCCTGAGCCCCTGCCACAGGGGATGGGAACACAGCCAAACACTCCAAGCAGCTTAAGTTGACACAAGAAACACTGGTGAACACAACAGAACAAAATGCAATTCAGTAGAGAAAGCAAGACCCTAGAACTGTGTGCTCCAGTATGGTAGCCATTAGCCACATGCAGCTATTAAAGTTAATTGAAAATTTCAAAAAGTTAATAGTTCAGTTCCCCAGTTGCATTAGCCACATTTCAAGTGCTCAATAGCCACATGTGGCTAGTGGCTACCATATTGGGCAGTGTGGGTATTGAACATTTCCGTCATCACAGAAAGTCCTATGGGAACATGCTATTCTACAATAAGTCTTCCTTGGCTTGACCCAGCTCTACTGAGTTGTCTTGGGGAAACACTGGCTCCTTTTTGTGACTAACACTGTCCCTATGGTTTTGTCTGCTCTATGGCTATGAGTATTGTTTTCACTGATTTGTCCTGAGCCACATATTTTGACAGAGAATTGTATTTTCAAATTTCCCATGGGAATTATATTTTGATTCTCAATATACCTGCTAAAATGAAAACAGGTGTCATTGGTTGCAAGCATTGAAAACCCAGTAGTTTAAATGAAGGTACATATGAATGTGTGATGGAAAAGTCTAGACATTCTTCTTCAAAGAACATATTTATTTTCGTATTTAGTAGGTTACTATATGAATAGAGAAGAGGCTTAGAAGATCAATGTTCTAGTGCTACATCTGTTCATTAGCAGGGGTCCTGTGCCTGTCTTTACACTTCAGAACAGTCCTAGGAGGAACATCCATGGGTGGCAACCTGTCATTGCCCCAAGCCTTCCCTGGTGATTCTCTCATCCTGACTTCCTCACCCTGCCTCTCGTTAGAGGCCACTGATACAATGTGGTGACATTTTTATTTTGCTGGCTAAAGGTTCCCAGATTTTCTCCTTCTTGGGATTTTTTCCCCTGGGGTATGAGTAGTGATGTTTCATAGCTTCTGCAGCTGGAGCAGGGTGCTTGGTGGCATCTCCCTGTATCTTCTATTATAGTGATGATTGCACTATTGCATTTCACTTCCTTTTTGACTTCTTGCCTTTGGAACGTTACTAGCATCTCTTGGAAAGGTACCAAAGTAGTCATAATGATTGCCCAAGGAGCTGGCTGAAAAACACGTAGGAACAAAATAAGTGCTTCCTGAAGACAAGCAAGGTCTTCAACCATGCATTTGTCCAACTCCTAAAGCTGTTATCTCAGTCAATGGAATTCTAGCTGAAGCCTTGCTGTGGAAGGATCTGCTGTCCAAACTGGCACAAAAGGGAGGCATCACCTCCAGGTAGCCAATGGCTTGGCTGGATTCTCAGATGTCCACATGCTACAGTAAGAATGGGATGGCCAAGGGTGCTTCAGGGACCAGTAGCTGCAGCCTTCCAAGGGAATCTGGGAGGGCAGAGGGAACAAAGGGTGAGGAACCCAGGGAAGCAGGTCCTGTCTGGGCACTGCCTTTTCTGCAGAGTGAACCAGGGAAGTGCCTTAGCCTCTCACAGCCTCCAGAGGAAATGGAGATCTCTCTCAGAGCTCTGACAACCTCACAGAATGGTGATGCTGAGATGAAGTGCACACATAATTGTGCTTCTCAGATTGTAGACGACATTTGTTGGGAATATGCTGGAGAAGCACCAGCCTTTCCCCTCTGGTTCCCTGGATGGGTCTGAAAGACATATAAGAACCCCCACCTGGCAGAATGTTTCTCCTAAATTGTTTATTTCATAGTCATCCTGCTAAGCCTAACTCTACAATCTTTACAGCCACAGAGGTAGTCACTCATTTACCTTACCTCTAGTTATAGAATGAAGGCTTTAATTTTTTTTAAATGGGGGGGCAGAATTGGCAAGGGGGAGATGTCACCCCTTTGATAACATGATTCATTAATGGCCCCAATTCTTCACCTCTCCCCATATCTACACTTTGTGCCACATAACTTTTCAGTTTCTCTCACTAAACAGGTGGAGTCTGTGTCCCTACCATTTGGATCTGGGCTCAGCCATGTGGCAGTGACAGTGTGACGGTTTCTAGCCTAGACCTCAAGAAGCCCTGCAGGGAACAGATCTCATTGTCCCAGTTGTCCCAGCCAAGGCCAGCCTCCACCAGCTGACAGCCAGCCAGCCCCACCACGAGCCCTGCCAAGATCAGCAGAGCCGCCTAGCTGACCCCAGCTGACCCCAAAAGCATGAGCAATAAATGCGTGTTATGGAATGCCACTGAGGCTCTGTGGCTGTTTGTTATGTAGCATTACGGTGGCAGCAGATAACTGAAAGCCCCTTGTAGAACGAAGGGTGACCTCCTTCCTTGTTAGTACTGGGGGTAAATGAAAGTATGTCTCTCAGAGGGGAAACAAGATTTTGGTAGCTCTTCTAGAAAGAGGTGTGGGCTTTCATGTCACGGTCTCTTTCTATCACTGCAAATTTTTAATTCTCCTAGGTGAGGCCATCGACTCTGCTTCAGGC
>RJWJ010039652.1:0-14337 GCA_004363605.1 Indri indri | reverse complement strand
AGCTAGTGTTCAGGGCAACTATTCAGGAGTTGGCAGAAGCTGGTCCAGTGGGCTGAGTCAACTGGCTGCCAGCTGTCACCTTTGCATCAAAGTCTTACGGTCTCACGTCTTCCTAGCAGAGGGTCCTGTTCTTTTTGTCCCACCCTCAGTCGGCTGAATAACCAGTGGTTTCGAGGAGCAGAGCCCCCTTTTCAGTGTTCACTTCCTGTGCTCTGGTCTCGCCGACCACCAGAGGCAAGGTGCCTGTCTCCAAACTCCCTTGCGCAGTCATGGTCAAAGGAAGTAACCCCTCAGACCAGTCCCTCTCTTCCCAGTGCAGTCCCAGCACAGAGCACCAGAGAGTTCAAAATGTTTCCCGCTATTGTCTCCTCTCCACAGGGCTGTCGTACTGTGCCACGACTTTTTGCCACCTTCAGTTGTATCCCATGCTGAATGGGTGTGGAGGTCTGTGGGGCAGCTGGGTGTCCTCCTGTGGGTCAGATCGCACTGTGCTGGCTGGCCAGGTGGGCACGGCCCTCCAGCACTCTATTCCCTATAGTATTTCTTACACTCTCCAGTCTTTGAGAACATATCTCCCTTTTACCTTCTTTTCTGCACTGTGTATCCTACACTGTTTCTCTGCAGATTCACAACACCGTTCTTGGAGGGAGTGATCCACTTGTGTGTAGCTGTCCAAGTTCTTCACCTCCTTCTCTGGGAGCAGTGAGCCAGAAGGCCACCATTAGTCCACCATTTTTTCCTAGATCTTCTTAAATGCATTTTAAAACTTTAAATATGGCCCAGAATATAGTGTATTTTTGTTGGGTCACAGTCTGAAATGTTGGTTCTTGGTGCACTCATGACTGAAGAATGACCAGACACACCAAAGAAAGGCAAGCACAAAAATGAGGTTTATTGAGGAGAGAAAGATAGGATTATAGAACAAGAGCAAAATATAGGTTTACAGAGCAAACCTCCACAGATGATGACCAGACCCACTGTTGTAGCAAAAGAGAACAAGCTTGGTTATGGTCTGGGTCTTGTTTTATAGTGTCCAGATAGGGAGCTCCCTATGGCTCAGATGTCACCATGGAATCACTTGATGGACAGTTGTTAGTTATATGACCTGAGCCTTACTGCATATGTGGATCTCCCATAAGCCTCTCTGAAAGCCCATTTGGGGAGGGGGCAAACCTCAATAGCACCCACTTTCTCCCTAGGAGACCCAGAATCCTTGCTATCTACCTAACATTTTAACGTATATTCCATGTGCACTTGAACAGTATGTGAATTATACTGTTGGTGGGTGGACTGTTCTATAAATGTCAATTAGAACAAGTAGGTTACTAGCTTTGTTCAAGTCTATATCCTGTTGAATTTCTAATTCAAGTTGTTATTGAGAAGGCGGTGTTGAAATCTCAAACTGTAATTGTGGATTTTTCCATTGCTCCCTTTAGTTTTAGCAATGTTTGCTTTATGCACTTTGAAGCTATTTTATTATGTGCATAGACATGTAGAGTTGTTATGTCTTCTTCATAAATTATATTTTTAACATTAAGAAATGACTCTTTTTATTCCTAGTAATATTCTTTGCTCCTAAATATACTTTGCCTGAAATTTAAGTAGCCACTTTAGCTTTCTTTTGATTACTGTTAACATCTTTTTCCAACATTTTACTTTTGACCTATTTTTGTCTTCATATTTAAAGTGAATTTGTTATAGGCAGCATACAGTTGGGCCTTGTTTTTTTATCTAATCTGACAATCTGTGCTTCTTGAACATGTGGTATATAGTTTTAAAAAACTTTTAATATTGTTGCCTTCTAATTCTACCATTGCTTCATTTTGAGTCAATTTTTATAAATTTCTTTTTCTTCTCATTATAGATGATATTCTATTGCTTATTTGCATGACTGGTAATTTTTGTTTGAATGCCACTCATTGTGCATCTTACTTTGTTGTGTATTGGATATTTTTGTATTTTTAAAAATATTATTCTTCCTGTTCTTTTACCCAAAGTTACTTTGAAGCAGTTTGATCCTTTTGAGGCTTGCTTTTAAGTATTGTTAGATGGAAACAAGACTTGTTCTAAGTCTAATATTCCCCACTACTAAGGCAATATAATTGTGAATGCTCCACCCAATATGCCATTATTATGAGGGTTTTTGGTGTATGTTTACTGGCGGCAATACCATCTATTTCTGGCCTATGTGAGCTCTGGACATTGTTCTGCCTCTCCATTGAGGTTGTTATTTCCATCCTTGGGTAGTTTTCTTATAGCCACTCACTGACCAGTGTTCAGCTGAAGACTCAAGGCATCCTTCTGTGGATCTCTGGATCCCTCTCAATGTTTCTCTCTCTCTCTCTCTCTCTCTCTCTCTCTCTCTCTCTCTCTCTCTCTCTCCTTCTCCTTCTCCCTCCCTCCCCCCTTTGGACTTCAGCTGCTTGGGCCTTTACAAACTCTAACACCATCTACCCAAGATATTGAGACCCCTAAGCTTTGCTGACCTGGAAACTCTCCCTGGAGCAATCACGGGATTTTGCTCAATTGTTTTCCATCTCTCAGGGATCACTGGCCTTTGCTGCCTGTTGTGTGATGTATGGTAAATCATTGTTTCATATATTCTTTTCTTGTTTTTAAATTAAATTGGGAGGATAAATCTGGTCCATGTTACTCCATCCTTTCCAGACATAAAAGTTCAAATGCTAGAGTTTTATCCCTGTGGTTCCATTGAGAACCCTGGAGCTCTGGATCCTCAACCCTGAGAGAAGGAGCAAGGCCAGAGGTGAGGGCCCCCATATTTCTTCCAGCTCAGCCATGCACCACCTCCATGGCCTCAGGCAGGCTGCTTTGCCTCATGGGGGCCTCATTTGTAAATGGAGACTAAAAATTACCCACAAGCCTCATAGATTTGTTGATGATCACATGAAACCACACACATAGGGACCACGTAAGTGTGACCATGATGTGGGATCCCGGGGGTTCACAGGCTAGAGATTATACTCCACAAATAAGCAAACTGAAGACAAAAATAATTTTATAAAATATAATTTTATAATTGATGTAATTATTATAATTGATGAATATGTTTCCACAAATCAGTTAACCTGAATTATCTGCCAAAATTTTCTAAGCAATTTCCTCTCAAAAATATTAAGTAAGTGTGGCTTTAAATATTCAGCACAAGTTTGAAATTGGTGACAATCTCTATGGTACAAATTACCCCCAGGAAGACATACAAGAAACAGATAATGATTGTGGTCCACAGAAGGAAACTGCTAATGAGGGGTCAACTATTGGAAACAGCCTTATTTTTCGTTGAAAGTCTTTTCTAAAGTTTAGAAATAGTGCCATGGGCTTGTGATACTTATTAAAAATATAAATTGAGAACCTTAAATTAATTTAGATTAATATTTTTAAAACCTGAAGCAGCAAAGGCTAATGGGTCTGCAAACATCTTCTCTTCCCTGTTGTCAGAATACCCAGCTCCCCATGTGACCTGTGACTTCCAAGTGTCTGAAAAATCCCGTGGTCCATAACACCATTCCTGACATTTTGACTGTGCCTAAACTTCAGTTTAAGACTTTGGGATCTGTTAAAATCTAAGTACCCTATGGGAGTAAATTTATGTAAATTTATACATATTTTATGCCATAACATTAATTTCCTATTAACATTAATGTTGACAAAAGATTCATTCACTTAATAATATCTACTGAGCATCTGCCGGGTGCTAGATAGACAAATGGAGGTCCTTGTTTTCCAAGAAGTCAGAGACTGAGTGAGCCAGACCAGTCATAAATAGTTATTATTCATGTGTTCAATAAATATACTAAACTTAACAGTATTTTTAAGTTTTCCAAGTTGTACAGAGTTTTGGGAAAACTAAAGAGAGGTGGGTCTTCCCGGCATGCCCTGAGAGTAGGGAGAGCAAAGAAAGGATGGGCGCTCCCTGCAGGGTGCGGTGAGGATGGCACCCACTTCCCCGAGAGGGGCAGGCGCCTCCCAGGCCGGCTGCTCGGACATGAGCCCCCACCCTCCGATGTGCAGTGGCCAGGGCCTGGCCTGGGGGAGAAAGTGTGTGTCCAGGTCCCAGGGAAGCAGCTCAAGCGACCAAGAGTATCTGGCCCACAGTGGGAACCAGGGGTCGCCACTGCACACAGTGGACAAAACAGTACCACGTGAGAGTCTCCCAAGAGTCTCCAGAGAAGACACAGAGAAAGTGTGCAGATGCAAGGCTCCAGCCACACTTTCTCGGCCAGGGAAGGCACAGCCCCACCATCCCGGGCTCTGAGACCAGGGGCTGTTTGTCTCAGGGTCAGCAGTTCTCTGAAGTTGAAAGGAAAAGAAGTTCGGGGTCGTGCCTTAGCTTGGCTGTTATACTTATTGTTTTCCCACAGGAATGAAGAATTCAAAAGCTGATCAATATAAAAGACTATCAGTTCTGGACAAAATCCTTGAAAATATGAGAAGATCTACAGGTAAATTGAACTAATAGATAAGTGTCTCCTTGTTCTGTGATTTTCCCGGGAGGTGAGGAGAAGTAAACACTCAGGACAGGTGTGACTGCTGCAGGAGGTGCAGGCTGAGCTCAGTCCCCCGCAGACCACAGGAGTCCCTATCACGGCCGTGTCACCAAGAGAGCTCTCCCAGCCCAGGAGTAGTCAGGGCTCTGCGGGCCATCACATGCCCTTGTGGTGGTCTCACAGTGGGTGCTGGTCCTTGGTGGTCAAGCCTGGGAAGGCCCCACACCCCAGTCAGGAGGCCCCACCAGGCTGAGTCTCCTCCAAGCCCTCACATGGGGCGGGGACCCTGCCCTGCCCTCCCCATGCCCTTCCAGATGCTCCACTACTTCCTCACTGCTATGCAGTTGGCCCACCAGACCCCGTGGCTTTTGCCCCAACCCCAGGATTCCCCAGAACACCTCCAAACCCGTCCTCGTGGGCAGGCAGCCTCCTGTCCTCCCGTCCTGTCTGAGGTGGACATGCACAGTCCCCTGACAGCGCTTCCAAGCCAGGCCCAGACCCTCACCCCCCCGCACTCTGCACACTGCACGCCCATGTGCACACCACATTCCTGTCTGCACAGCACACACCTGTCTACACAGCCTCAGCACTTTGAAGACACCCACCATTAATTTCGCGCTGATGTCAGTAAGGTCTTGTGCAGCTGTGGCCAATGGCTGTTGCTGAGCCCCACGCAGTTGGCTCTTTGTAGACCTGAGCACAGGACCAGACGTGATTTTCAAGCACCTACCATGAGCTGGGCGCTGTTCTAGGTTCTTGGGTCTGTCTCCATAGAGGCAGGAAGCTCTGCCCAGGAGTTACACAGCAGTGGGGCGGTGGGTGCCCCACAGTTCCAGCCTGTAAGGTGTTGCCACCAGCCTGCAATGTCCACAGTGTGGCTGCTGTTTAAAATACTGACTCAAAGAGTCCCATGACGCGTCACCGGAGACCTCCCTGCTACACAGTTGTCATCAGGCACAGGCCAAAAGCTGCTCTGAAGGGAACCCCCAGACCCTCATGCTCTGACTTTGTGGGGCCACGTGGCAGCACCTCCTCCCCCTCAGCAGGGACGGGTCCAACACGGGCAGTGCAGAAAGAGCAGTTAATGGTGGTTCGACCCGCTGCACATTCACCAGACTGTGCTGTCATCTGGGCCAATTTCTGCTGCTTTAGATACGGATTTCACACGGGACATTGTTACAGTCCCAGCTCCCTGGGCCTGGCCTCTCTCTGCAGTGAGAACAGCAAAGTCTCCTATGACTCAAATGTTGAGAGACGTGGCCTCCGCACTCATTGAGGCTCCTGTGATCAACCTGGCACCTTGGGGCTCCTTGAGTGACAGCAGGGACTTGCAGGGCTTGGGCCCCTGGCAGTGCCGAGACATCGCAGGGTCGGGCCCCCAGTGGACTGGCCATGAGGGAGCACCAGCCCCACCCACCACACCCCGCGTCCTCTGGTGGGTTTTGGGGAGCCTGACTCAGCCAGCACCCGCACTCTGTCCTCTGCCCAGGACCATCCACGTGGCCCCCACCTCTGCAGGCCCCCATCTCTGGGTGGCCTCTGTCCCTGCTGTCCCTGAACAGGTATCCCCAGATCCTGTGGGTCTCACCCTGGCCTCTCCTGTCTCTCTCATCTTAGCCTCCCCATGTGTCACAGGGGTGACTCCAGCACCCCAGACTCAGGGAGCCTGGCTGGACTCACTCCTCCACCCCACCTCTGCACCTGCACTCCTGGAGGGCAGGGAGTGAGATGGTATTTGCAGACCGCTGAGCACAGTGTCCAGCACAGGGAGCACTTGGGACTCACCCGTCTGCACCTGAGGGAGGTCACACCTGAGCACCCCTGAGGCAGGTGTTAGAGGGGCCACACACATCCATGGGAGGGGATCCGATGCCACCACCAGCTGCACATGCCACAGTCAACAGCCAGTCATTGAGGCGGTCGTGTTTCTGTGGTCACCCCACTGTGGTGATCTATGTGGTGTGTGGCCTCTCTGAAAGCCTGAAACTCTGAATTTCAAAACATGTCGGGCACCATAGGGCCTTGGAGCTGTGCTTCCTTTGACACAATGTCCCCTTGGAAAACAGTCCCCCCAGTACGGCATGTGGGAGGTCAGTCGCTTCTCCTCTCCTGGGTGGATCTGGGGTTTTGTGTATTCGGTTATTTTAACAAGCCCTACAGGGGCTCAGAATCCAGGGTGAGCAGGTGGGGCTTCCCCATGGGCCGACATCCCCACCAGCCCTCCCCACCCCTGCCGCGCCCCTGGGCCCCTTTCCCCAACGCACCACAGCAGCAGAGCCCTGAGGAAGGGTGCCACGCAGCCCCAAAGTTCACAAAACGCAGGCTTGTATCCGGAGCTGGGCTTTCAGTGCGGGGGCAACCTCTGTACGGGCTGCTCGGCAGTTACTGCCCAGTGAGAGGTGACCTGTAGACGCCACTACAGGCTGGGGAACAGGCAGGGCCACCTGATGGCTGCCCGGTGGAACACTTCGTGGGGACATGCAGAGACCCCACGTGTCCACACAGACCAGCAACACTGGATGCTGGTTTCGGGTTTCTCTGGGAGCTGTGGGATCTGAATTGTAGCTAGTAGGAATGATGAGTGGAACAGCTAGAATTTCTCAAGAACGTCTCCTCTTTCCAAACAGGAAACTTTTTCTGGTAAAGAGGAGCGGAGGACCATGCTCAGGAGCAGAGCACGGCGCAGCCAGGGAGGGGCCGGCGGCAGGTCCCCGAGCAGGAGCTGCCCGAGAACCACCTCCCACCCTTAGGAATAAAGGCATATATGCACACAGCTCGTGTCGTTAACCCTTCCGCATAAAGGAGACTTGTCTTATTCACGTAATCCCAAATGGAGTTGGTTTATTTAAGTATTAAGCTAGAGGGTATGTGGGTTCCCTGAGTTTTTTTAAAGGAAACAAGAAACAAGAAAATATTGAGCTTGGAAATTAGAGCATCAGAAGATTCTGTTTGTCTATAAGAAACATAATCTCAGAGCTTGTGAAGAATTCTGTCCACAAGGAACAGAGTCTATGATGACCCAGAAGTCTCCCTGCCACTGCCGCCCCCCACAATACACACATACACACATGTAAAACATGCACGCGCAGAATCTCGCAGCATGGGAATGTGTACCAGGTTCAGGGACACAAGGCAGGCCTGTGTGTTGTAGGAGGTGGAAGTTTGCTCCGGGGTGTATCCACCTGCAGCATTTCTTTTGGGGGGGGCGGTGACCAGGACACATCTTTGAGCAAGTTTTCTTATCCAAACCTGTTCTGTGGACATGCTGCAGTCTCTGCTTGACCCTTTGAGGTGACCAGGCTGTAAAGAGTTAGGGCAAAATGCGATTTCCCCATTTCTCCAGAAAGGCAGGTTTGGAGAAGTTCGTGAATCATGTCTTAGAACAACCCGGGTGGAGAACTTCTGCTTCCCGTGTGCGGTCCTCGCAATGGGCTGGTTCTTTCTCAAAGGCCATGTCCAAAAGCAGTGCAAATTGAATTAAACTCTGCCTTTTTATTTGTCATCGCTGGCTGTGCCCCCTTCTTAAGAGAGGACTGAGGGACCAGAATCAGAGAATGTGCTGGAATGTTCCAGGCCTTTAGTCCAACCCCTGATTCCAGATGAGGAAACTGAGGCAGAGAGGACACACGACTGGACAGTCACTGGGTAAGTGGTGGCAGCGCAGGATGCAAATATTTCTGCTCCTAACACTGTCCCGTGTCTGCTGAACCACGCAGCAGCCCCTACATCAGTCCATGGGTATTTCAGCTAGTTTCCTCCTTTCTTTCTGCACTGGTAGATTTTATTTTTTTGCTTTGCATTTGAATCTCACAAAACACTTTTAGAGTACTCTGTGGGCCACAAACTGTTTCTGTGCACGTATGCCGAGTCCTCAGAGCCACGCAGGGAGGTGGGTGCCACCTCCGCTGTCCACGAGTGGATCCGGGGACTCAGGGGTACTAGTGACCTGCTCACTGCCACACCGTCATGTGGCCTACAACAGACCCGGTGCTCTGTCCCTGGCCAGGCCCTTCCTGTGGGATGTGTCAATAGTCACCAGCATCCTCGTTTCTAAGCAGGACCTGTGGCGTGTGTCCCCGGGGGAATCTGACAGAGCGGATCTGTCTGAATCATAAGAAAATACAGAAGCATTGTTGACTGGACCACGTCCTCGCCTCACTCCATCCTGCTCGTGTGGGATCCCTGACTACGTAACCTTCAAAGCTGAGAGTTTAATAAGTTAATAATTTGGCCACATCAAAACATCTCCTCTCTCAGGGACAGCACCAAAAACAGCTAAGGGGAAACTTCAGGCCTCGAGATCAGTGAGAGTTGTAGAGAGTTCGACACCCCCCTCAATGCTGTAGGGGACACACTCTGCTGCTCTGAGGAGGCTTGAAAGATAGTTGAGAACTAAATTTATGAGCAAAAACATAAATATTAATATTAGCTAGCAAAAAGCAAGGGATGAATTGGTTTCCAGGCATGTCAAAGATGAGCCCCTGAGGGGGAAGTGAGCCTCCACTGGCCCGGCAGCATCTAACCAGATGTGCACCCCAGGGAGAAGAAACTGTGTCCCCAAAGATGTGGAGGCAGGGCCAGTGACTATGGGCTCTGCCACCTAGGTGGGAATTGCAGCCAGAGTGGTTCTACCATATATTAAGGATTGGAAAAAAATGCTGAAAAATACTAATCTACTCTGTGTGATTTCAGTTTTTCTAAATTTATTGAGACTTGCTTTATGGCTTCACACATGGCCAATTTTGGTAAACAATCCATTTGGAACTTGGGAGGAAGGTGTATTCTGCAGCTGTTGGTTGCAGTGTCCCCCAAAGTCAATGAGGTCAAGTTATTTGTTCGTACGGTTTAAATTCTCTTTGCTGATTGCTCAGTGGTCTGCTCCTTACCAAGAGAGGTGTCTTGAAGTCCCCTGCTAAGATTGTGACGGATTTATTCCTTTAGTTCTGTCAATTTTGCTTTATATATTCTAAAGCTATGTTATTAGATCCATAAAGACTAAAGTGTTATATCTTTCCAGTGGATTTAAGCCTTCGTTATTATGGAATGTTCCTCTTTATCGGTAGTATTTCTTCTCACCTTAAATCTTTGATATTAAAATGGCCACACTGACTTTCTTTTGGTAAATGTTTGCATGATATGTCATTTTCTATCCTATTATTTTCAACTTTTCTGTAACATTATATTTAATGTATATCTTTTTAGGCAATATATAGGAGGATCTGTTTAAAAAATCCAGTCTTTTGGTCTTTTAATTGGAATATTTCATCCATTGACATTAGATGTAATTAGTGATATAGCTGGGTTTGTATCCACTATCTTACTATTTGTTTTCTACTTGTCTTACATGCCTAAAGTGTTTCTTTTCTCACTTTATTTGGAATAAGAATTTTTATTTCACTTTTTTCTTTATTAATAGATTGTTACTTATGTATTCCTTTAATATTATTATAAAGGTTATATTAGAGACTGCAATATGCATCCTTAACTTACTATAGTCTAAAATTAATACTTTTATCACTTCTTGAATAATGCAAGAATAGAACAACAAACTCCATTTACTAACCATCTTTTGCATTATTTTTATCACAAATTTTAATTCTACATATATTTTAAATGTCACACAATATTATAATTAGTTTTAGGCAGCTAATATTCCTTTGGATTTACCCACATAACTACCCTTTCCTTTGTTCTACATTCTATTGTGCATTTTAATGCTTCTGATTGGCAGTATATTCCTGCCACAAAATAATTCCTTTTAGTATCTAAGTGTGAGCCCACTGGGCAAATCCTAAGGTTTTATTTGTCTGAAAATATCTTTGTTTTATCTTGATGTTTTGAGGAATGCTTTCACTAGATACAGAACTCTAGATTAGCAGCTACTTTTGGTATTTTAAGGATGGTTTTCTATTGTCTTCTGAATCCCATCATTTCCCTTGAGAAGTCTGCTGTCACATCTGTGTTATTGTTGCTCCTTTCTCAGTAATGTGTCTTTTTTGCCTCTGGCTAATGTTAAAAAGTTCTCTTTAGGCTGGGCGTGGTGGCTCACACCTGTAATCCTAGCACTCTGAGAGGCTGAGGCGGGCGGATCGTTTGAGCTCAGGAGTTTGAGACCACCCTTAGCAAGAGCGAGATCCCGTCTCTACCAAAAAAATAGAAAGAAATTAGCTGGACAACTAAAAATATATAGAAAAAATTAGCCAGGCATGGTGGCACATGCCTGTAGTCCCAGCTACTCGGGAGGCTGAGGCAGTAGGATCACTTGAGCCCAGAAGTTTGAGGTTGCTGTGAGCTAGGCTGACGCCACGGCACTCTAGCCAGGGTAACAGAATGAGACTCTGTCTCAAAAAAAAAAAAAAAAAAAAGAATTTCTCTTTGGCTTTTCATTTTAGCAGTTTTACAATGATTTGCCCAGGTGTATTTTCATTACATTTATCCTGCCTTGGGTTCATAGCGATATTTTAACCTGTGGCTTGATTCCTTTTGTACATTTTGGAAAATTCTAGGCTGTCTTTTCAAATACTGATTCTGTGCTTTTTTTTCTCTCTCCTCTCTTCTCCAATTATGAATGTTAAATGTTATTACCATGTCCTGTATTTTTCTCTTTTTTATTTTCCATTCTTTGCTCTCTTTGGCTTTAATCAGGATATTTTCTATTGACCTACATCCAGATCACTAATTCTCTCTTCAGCAGTGGCTAATTATTTATTTAGTACTAAAGTTTCAATTACTATGTTTTTGAATCCTGGAATTTACATTTGATTCTATTTTATGGGTTCCACTTCTCTGTAAAGTTCACTATTGTGTTATCGATTTTATTGAAATATGCTAATCATAATTATGTTTAATCTGTGTTTGATAACTCCAATATCTGGATTACCCAGAAGTCTGTGTCTGTTGCCTGGACTCTTGGTATGAATGGTACTTTTTGACTGAATGCTGGACATTCTGCTATGAAAAATTTAGAGACTCTGGAAGGCTTTTCATTGTGGCAGCCAGTTAGAATAAGGACAGATCATCTTAATCAAGTTTTTTTTGACACTGAGTTTTTCTGACACTGACACATCCGATCTATTTCTAGTTTTCCTTATTCCTGCAGGAGTTCCAATTTAAAACTCAGGGAATTTACCAGAGCCATCGAAATTCGACTTTTATTTTTTTACACCATGAGACCACTTGAAAGCTCTCTTTAGCTCCTCAGCCTCTTGGCTACCTCTTTCTGCTCACCTTCTCTCAGGCTGCACAGTTGAGGACTTAAAGAATGCTTTAGGGGGACAAGCAGGTTGATGGTTGGACTCACTACACTGCACATGCCTTCTTTCTGGGATCTTGGCACCTTGAATCCTGGCAGCTTAAGAAACTCTTAACTCAAAATTTTTTCTTCCCAGCCCTGAGAAATGGCTGAAAACCTTCTCCTGACTGCTTCTGCTGTGCTTCTCAACCACTCTAACGTGATGCATGAGAATTAGCAAATGCCTCCAGGGGGTGACAGGCTCAGAATACAAAGCAACACCAGTGAATTTCCTTCTCTCTGAGTCTTGACCCTGTACGTCCTTCCTGTCTTGGCAGTTTTCCAGCATACGCATTTGTATTTTATCCAGGTTTCCTAGTTGTCTTCAGTGGGGATGAGGGTGCTGTTTATCCCAGATTCTCACCTTGAGACTCACTGGTCTGATGGGGAAAGTTAACCAACTACATCCTGACATCTGCAAAGAAGGCCAGATTTTTCCCCAAACAGGCAAAACAAGAGCTTCTGCACGTGGGGTTCGGGAAGAAACAGACGAGAACTGCCCGGAGGAAAGTGTGTTAGCCCACAGTGGGGAGTGTCACAGCAGCACCAGAAAGAGCAGAGGTGGTTTCAAAGCACTCGCGGCCATTCCAGCTTGCATGGATCTGGGCAGTACCTGCTAAGAACCAAAACACCAAGGGCAGTGGTCAGCCATTTCCTGAATTTCCTGAACTCTGCACTTTAGAATTGAATGTTAATTTGTTGCAGACAGAGGGACTCTGAGCATTGCATTCTATCACCAATGTCATTCAATGGCTAAGGGCATGTGCACTGGGAACAGAACAGGAAGACCAAGGTAATGGAAGAACAGGGTTGGGACCTGGGCATGTCTAGACCCCAAACTACTTTGACAAAGTGCTTTGCAGAAAAACTGCTCAATACATCCACAGTGAATGAATGAATGTGTGTGTGTGTGTGTGTGTGTGTGTGTGTGTGTGTGTGTGTATGTGTGGCATTACCAGAAAAGGGCTCTACCAATGAGGAGGAATTGGAACTTAGCACTGGAATTGCAGATAATTATACCTGTATGTTATTCTCGTCTTGTGGAGTAAGTCAGCTCTTAGTAAACCACGCATGGCTCATTCTGTACTGTGGGCTTCCCAACCAATTGCTCTGTTGTTAGAAGCACAAATCCCTGGGCTTCACCCTGTGGCAGAGCTACTCATCTTTTGTTCTCTGGGGGACTCTGGTGCCTGCATAGATCGAGAGCCCTGTCCCAGACTCTCAGGTTCTACAGCACAAGACAAAGTGCTGATACACAGGAGGATATTTGGACTGTTGCCCGGATCCTCCCAGCCCTCACTCTGATTCCATCACAGAGGCAGCACCAGGAGCCCCCAGATGTGCTTAGATGAACAGATTTCAGTGCCGGGTCCATGAAAATCACATTTCAGAGGCCAAGGGAACCAAAGCATCTTCCAGCCCAACAGTGAGAGCCGTGAGAGGCTGAAATCCCCAAGAAAGGGAAGGAAAATTTGGGAAAGTACGTAGTTGAGGCGGTCATTTACGTAGTCCACATAGCATGCTCAGAGATATGTGGGATTTTAGCCAAATACCCATCAGGACACCTTTAGTTTATTCACAAAAGCATATCCTCTGCAGGTAAACCAACTCTGCAGTTTCACCTACCTGCCAAAAGATGCCACTTTTGTGTAGTGTCCACACCACAAGAGTGTTGCAGGACTCGGTTGTCCTTTTGAGCTGCTCACTGTGGCTTTCCCACGAAGAGGAGGGATTGAATGAAACATCTCACCTTGTCTCTGACCTGCCCGTGTCTTCGCCGTGTGGCTGGAACAGAGCCCTTCACGGCCCCTGCAGGTCCCACACCCAATGGCCCAATGTGCTCTGATGACTTCCGCTAGTTGGGCGCCCTCCTCAATTTTATTCCAGGTGTGTTTTCCTCTTCTGGAGTCTGTGCTGCTCCCATGAGCTGCATTTTCTCCATGAATCTGTCTCCTGGTGCACCTGGGAATAAAGTGCCTCTTTCCCCAGGAGTCAGTGGGCTAGGAGGCCTGCTATACCCAAGGTCTCTCTGCCAATAATCTCTTGTCCTTTTCCTTGGGAAGAGGGGCAGCTTCTGCTATGGCGGGTCCTATCTCTCCCTCTGCCTTGGCTGAAGGAACCAGCCCCAGGCCGTCCCCTGGACTGCCCCTCGTTGTCCAAGCAGGCATTGCTCACAAGCTGGCTGGACACACAGTGGAAGGCATCTGTCCTCGTGCCACTCCCTCAGACCCTGTGCCCTGCAACTCGTGCCTTAGCTACTGCACACAGAAGCCGCGCTGTGTCTGCTGCTACACCGCATCCGGACTGGTGCTCAGTTATACCGCTGGCCAGGTGACCCCAGTACGGCTGGCCTCAGGTGTGACACCGTTGCTGCCGCAGACACACCCAGCTGGCCTTCAAATCCATACCCTGGAAGTGCTCAGCAAAGGCTTTCTGTGCAAGGCCAGATAGAACCCACTTAGGCTTTGCGGGTATTTGGTCTCTGATGCAACTAAACTCTGAGATGGTAGCGCAAAAGCAGCCGTGGGCAATCCATAAAAA
>RJWJ010039651.1:0-14022 GCA_004363605.1 Indri indri | reverse complement strand
ACCCACGGTGGCCGGCCTTTCCATCTGAGGGAGTAACTCTGCATTGCCCGAGGAAACCGTAACGCTCCCCCCACCTCCCTGCAGTTGCCAAGCCAGACAAGGCTGATTCTCCTCAGGACCCACCCCCTACACCCTTCTTTGCTTCCACACCAATAACCAGACTCAAGTCCCAGCAGGACCCTGAAGGTGAGGTACACAGTGTGACCCATGGGGAGCTGTGCTACACCCCAAAAGAACTACTCGAGTTTCTAACTTATATAAGCAGAAATCTGGAGAACAGGTGTGGGAATGGATATTAAGGGTGCAGAATAATGGCAGAAGGAGAAGTACGTTGGATCATGTTGAATTATGTTGATATGTGCCCTCTAAGCAGAGATTCTGCAATTTCACGTTACAGCCTGGGGAGTCTGGGATGGTGCTAACACTTGGCTGGCTGGCTGAAACCCGGATGAAAAGCTGGCCCGCCATGAGCAGGCTGGACATGCCTGGTCTCCTCGGGTTATGCAGAGGAAGGGATTCCAAGGCTTCGGGAGACTGGAATGCCAGAGGGGCTTTGTCACTTAAAACCTACTCTCCCAGACTAGGAGGGTGCAGGAAGACGCAGCTTTCACCAATACCTGGAGAGAGATTTGGGAGGGGAGCCCCAGCACCCCTGAAGAGCTCCCGACGGCTCTTCCCTGTCGGCTGGGCCTTATAGTGGGAACCACAGCCACTCAACTGGAAGACTTAAATGCAATGAGGCTAATAGGCTCCCGGGTGGCGGGGCCCGGGTGGCGGCACTCAGCCGTCACAGGCAAGGTCGGGCGGTTACTGTAATGGACAGCAGAGTCAAAGCCGCAGTCAGAGCAGTCTGACTTACAGAGACCTACGGTGTTAGCCATGGTGTTCCTAGAAGTGAAACACCTAGGAAGCTTACTAAGTCCTTACTTGATCCATATAAGCGGAAAACTTTCAGGTCAAGTGAACAAAAGTCTATTAATAGAATCATAAAAGCAGAGAGTCATGGTCCCCCAAACAATTCCCAGACTTGAGCCAGTTTATATATCCAGAACCCCTTGCATGAAGGGGAGGCCGGGTCCTTTCCAGGAAGGACCATAGTACACTGTGGAAAATTATACTTTTAATCTTTATTCCATCCTTCCCCGGGGGGACCTACAGCCTTTGCCAGGGTAACTGCGCACTGGGGAAAGGGAAATAGTCACACCTTTTGGGGACTACAGAACACTGGCTCTGAACTGACACTGATTCCAGGAGATCCGAAACATCACCGTGGCCCTCCAGCTAGAGTAAGGGCTATGGAGCTAAGGGGATCAATGGAGTTTTAGCTCAGATCTGACTCAGTGTGTCCAGTGGGTCCCCAAACCCATCCTGTGGTCCTTTCCCCAGTTCCTGAATGTAGAGACAAACTCAACAGCTGGCAGAATCCCCATATTGGGTCCCTGGCAGGTGGGGCGAGGGCTACTGCAGAGGGAAAGGCCCAGTGGAAGCCCTTAGAGCTGCTTCTAGCCAGGAAAATAGTGAAACAAACAATACGGCGTCCCTAGAAGGACTGCAGGGATGAGTGCCGCCATCGAGGACTTGAAGGACGCAGGGTGGTGACTGCCACCATATCCCCGTTCAACTCTCCTGTTTGGCCTGTGCAGAAGACAGATGGATCCCGGGGAGTGACAACAGATTATGGTAAGCTTAACCGGGCGGTGACTCCAACTGCAGCTGCTGTACCAGATGTGGTTCCACTGCTTGAGCAGATTAACACACCTCCTGGTACCTGGTGTGCAGCTGCTGATCTGGCAAATGCCTTTTTCTCCATCCCTGGCCACAGGCCCACCAGAAGCAGTTCGCTTGCAGTTGGCAAGGCCAGCAATACACCTTCACTGTCCTGCCTTGGGGGTACATCACGTCCAGCCCTGTGTCATGATTTAGTCCGCAGGGATACCGACTGCTTTTCCCTTCCACACCTATCACACTGATAGAATTTACTTTTCTGTTTCCTTGATTTTTTCCCATTTTTTAAATTTCAAAATATTAAGGGGGACAAATGTTTTAGGTTACATAGGTCGCTTTTGTAATGCTTGAGTCATGGCTATAGGTGTGCCCATCACCCAGAGAGTGTTCATTGTACCCATTAGGTAGGTTCCTCCCCACCCCCCATCTGGTCTCATCTAAATCCCAGAAGCTCTGGGAAGTGGAAGAGTGACTCTTCATCATCTTGCATTGTCTGTGTCTGACACAGAGTAGGCATTCAAAAAATGTTCAAGTGAAATAAATTGTTCCTTACCAGATCAATTAAAACTCAGTGGGATAGTTGATTTTAGTAGCATAAATGGATTTAGAGGTTATTTCATTCAATTTACTCATGCCTTCCTTGGCCCTCGTTCCTGTTTAGAAATGATTATAGTCACTTTCCCTTCAGTGTTGGAATTAACATTTTGTTTTTGTTTTTTGAGACAGAGTCTCGCTCTGTTGCCTAGGCTAGAGTGCCGTGGCGTCAGCCTAGCTCACAGCAACCTCAAACCCCTGGGCTCAAGCAATCCTCCTGCCTCAGCCTCCTGAGTAGCTGGGACTACAGTTGTGTGCCACTATGCCTGGCTAATTTTTTCTATTTTTAGTTGCCCAGCTAATTTTTTCTATTTTTAGTAGAGATGGGGTCTCGCTCTTGCTCAGGCTGGTCTGGAATTCCTGACCTCAGGCAATCCTCCCACCTTGGCCTCCCAGAGTGCTAGGATTACAGGCATGAGCCACCATGCCTGGCCAGATCATTGCTGATAGTTTTTCATCCCTTTTTAATCCCTTAACTTACGGAAGCTCTGGCCTTAATTTGGTGAAAAGTTACAAAAATGATTAAGACAGAATACTTTTGTTTTCGTTCTGTTCTGTTCTACATGAAGCAATCCAGAGGAAGAACAGTATTCAGGCTGAAATTAAAGGGACCTGCTAGTGCTTCCATTGCATCTTCTGCGCTCGGAATTCTGTGATCTCTATCTACCATCTACCGAGCTGTGTAGCTACTTAGGATGGATTCGGGTGCACTGGGGACACAGGCAGAGCCAACTAAACGGAGAAGTAGGACCTGCTTACTTCATAATGCAAATCTTTTAAGAACGAGTTTTAGTATCTCTTTTTATTGTGGTATAATTTACCCACAATAAACTGTATCCAGTCCAAGTGCCCAGTGTGATGAGTTAGCGTGAAATCACTGCTACGACTAAGTTTCCTCGTGCTTCTTTGTGCTTCATCCCTTCTTCCACCTGTGGTCCCAGGCAACCACCGATCTACTTTTTGTCACTATGTCACTATAAATATTTTCTAGAATTTTATATACATGGACTCATACAGTATATGCTCTTTTGCACTTGGATTATTTCACTTAGCATAACGATTTTGAGATTCATTCATATCGTTGAATGTATCAGTAGTTCTTCATTTTTATTGCTAAGTAGCATTCCATTACATGGATATGCCACATTTTGTCTATTCAGTCACATGCTGATGAACATATGGGATGTTTCCAATTTTTGACCATTGTGAATAAAGCCATGAATATCTGTGGTCCAGGCTATGTATGAACATGCTATCATTTCTCTTGCGTAAAGACCAAGGAGTAGAATGACTGGGTCATTTGGTAGGTGTATGTTTAACATGAGAAACTGCCTCTTTTGCAGGCTGGCAGCACCATTTTACATTCCTGCCAACAATGTATGAGAGTTCTAGTTGCTTCGTATCCTCATCAACTCTTGATATGGTCTTTAAAGTTTTGTTGTTTTTTTTTGGTCATTTTAGTCATTCTAGTGGGTGTGTAGTAGTTTCTCATTGTGGTTTTAATTTGCATTTCCTTGAGGACTAATGATATCTTTTTACATGTTGATTGCCCATTCATATACCCTCCTTTGTGAAATGACTGTACAAATTCTTTGCCCATTTTTGGATTCGAATCTTGTTCCTATTAAGTGTATGAGTGTGGCATGCAGACTCTGAGATGGCCTTCAGTGATCCCCGCCTCCTGGTATTCCTGTATTTGCATGTGAGCAGGACCTAGTGGCTTGCTTCTAACCAACAGAATACAGCAAAGGGGATGGGATATCACTTTTGTGATTAGGCTTCTTTCTACACAAGATTGTGGCTTCTGTCTTACTAGAAGACTCTTTTGCTGGCTTTGATGAAGCAAGATGCCATGTTGGAGAGGCACATGTAGCAACAAACTAAGGCCAATAGCCTGCAAGGAACTGAACCCTGCCACCACCACATGAGCTCAGACTTGGATCCTTCCCCGGCTGAACTTTCAGATGAGACCCTGGTCCTGGCCAACATCTTGATTGCAAGCTTCACAAAAGACCCTGACGCAGAGGACTGGGCTAAACTTCTGACCACAGAAACTGTGTGATAATAAATACATGATTTAAGCCACTGAGTTGGTGGTAATTTGTTATTCAATAATAGATAATACAATGAGTTTTTAAAAATCTATTTAGGATGCAAGTCCATGTATTGTGAATATTTTCTCCCTTTCTGTAGCGCTCCTTTCATATTCTTAACCGTATCTTTCAAACAACGAAAGTTTTTAATTTGATAAGATCCAATTTGTTTGTTTATGGCTCAAGGTTTTTGTCTCCTAAGAAATCTTTACCTCCCACCCAAGGTTGTGAGGATTTTCTTCAATGTTCCCTTCTAGAAATTGTATACTTTGACTTTTGCACTTAGGCCTATATCCATTTTGATTTAATTTTTATTATGATGTGCAGTAAGGGTGGAACTTCCTTTTCTTTTTTCCATACTGAAATCCACATTGCATGTTGCAAAGATTTTACTTTCCCTATTGAATTGCCTTGGCAGCTTTATCTAAAAATCAATTGACTATATACATGGGGGTCTATTTCTGGACTCTGTTTTGTTCATTGAACTATCTCTATACTTTTGTCATGACCACACTGTCTTCATTACTGTAGCTCTATATAATCCTTGAAATAAGGTAATGAACATTCTCCAACTTTTTCATTTTAAAAATTGCTTTGAATTCTTTAAGTCCTTAATGTTTCCACATATAGTTGACCTTTGAACAACCTGGGTCTGAATTGCGTGAGTCCACTTATACTCAGATTTTCTTCTGTCTCTGAGACAACAAGACCAACCCCTCCTCTTCCTCCTCCTCCTCAGCCTATTCAAGGTAAAGACGATGAGGACGGGGACTTTCATAATGACCTACTTCCCACTTAATGAACAGTAAATATACTTTCCTTATGATTTTTCAAATACCATTTTATTTTCTGTAGCTTACTTTATTGTAACAATACAGTATATCCTACATATAACACACACGATATGTGTTTATCAACTGTTTATGTTATCGGTAAGGATTCCAGTCAACGGTAGGCTATTAGTGGTTAAGTTTTTGGGGCATCAAGTCATATGGTAGGGGGGTTGGCACCTCTAACCCCCACACTGTTCGAAGGTCAACTGTATGTTTTAGAATTAAAAAAAAAATAGCTGGGTACGGTGGGCTCATGCCTGTAATCCTGGCACTTTGGGAGGCCGAAGCATGAGGAGCACTTGAGTCCAGGAGTTCCAGACCAACCTGAGCAACACAGCGAGACCCTGTCTCTATAAAAAAAATAGAAAAATTAGGCGGGCATGGTGGTGCACTCCTGTAGTCCCAGCTACTCAGGAGGCAGAAGCAGGAGGATTGCTTCAACTCAGGAGGTTGAGGTTGCAGTGAGCTATGATGATGCCACTGTACTCTAGCCCAGGCAACACAGCGAAACCTTATCTCAAAAACAACGACAACAACAAACCTACTTGAGTTTTGGCTGAGATGTGTTTGACCTATAGATCAATTTGGGAAGAACTGACATCTTAACAATATTAAGTCATCCAATGCAAGACCATAGTATATCTCTCCATTTATTTAGGTTTTTTTTTTATTTCTCTCGGCCATCTTTTGTAGTTTTTAGTGTAGAAGTCTTACATACCTTTTGTTAAATTTATTCCTAAGTATGCTTTATTTTCTGATGCTCTTTTAAATAAAATTGTCTTTAAAATTTCGTTTCCCAATTGTTTGCTCCTGCTAGCATATAAAAATGCCATTGGTTTTTGTATATAAACCCTATATCCTGTGACCCTGCTAACTTCACTTGTAAGTCCTAGTTGTTGTTTTGTAGATTACTTAAGATTTTCCATATAAGTAGTCATGTCATCTAGTGTCTCTTACGTTTAATTTTTTGTTTTGCAGTTCTCTGATATTGTATAATTTTAGCTATATTTATGTGTTTAATGTATTATATGCATACTCTGATTCTTACCTAAACATATCATTTTATTTATTCCTTGATTCAGATGCATATGTAAAATGTATTATGTTATACATAAATATGTAATATTATGTATTACATGTATAATATTATATATGAGTGTATGTATCTCTCTATACAGATATATATTTGCTACTTTAGGCTCATTGCCTACCCTCATACCCTCTAGGTGCACACACTATAACCAGGCTGCAGTAGTACTCTGGGTTGCTTACTTGGTATCCCTTCCCCTTCCTCTACCTTCCTTCCTAGAATAATCTGAAGTTCATTGTAGTATACACCTTTTCCTTACATGAGTTGTGATAGTGACAATCTCTCCCATGGACTTAACGGGAGGACCTAGGGTTGGAGAGAGCCAGGTCCCACATGCATGTGGCACATCCCCGCCCATGCCCTGTCCTTGCTACAGGCAAATGCTTCTGAGGACCAGCCTTCAGGTGAAGCTATTGCTAAGAGGGAGAAGAACTTGGGTCCTTGGTGACAGCTTTGAGCAGGCCTATGTCCCACCTTGCCTGGGGCCTATCCTGGCTCTGGACCTGTAGGTATGAGACAGTAGACGTCCTTATCCTTCAAGCCAGTTTGAGTTGGAGTTTTCTGTTGCTTTGCAACCAAAGCATCCTAGGTGCCATTTGGGTGTTACATCAGATGGAGGCCCTGCCCTCAAGAGGTCGTATTCTAACTAGGTGGAGGTGATGATCTAATTGTGGAAACCAGAGTTCCTCATATGTCATACTGTAAAAATTGCAAAGTAGTTTAAATGTAAACACTAGCAACTGCATAGTGTACATAAATGCTGGGGAGTACTTAGAGAGGAAGGCTCCCTGTGGAGACATACTGAGGCAGATTCGAAGGCAGCAAGGCCAGGAGGGCACTGAAGTGGTGGCTGCGCTGGAGAAGCCCTGACGGGTGGGCTGCTGGGACCGTCCCAGAGCCGAGGCTCTTGCAGAGGAGCTCAGGGAGGACTGTGAGACCACTGGGAGCTGGAGGAAGGGAGTCAGACTTCACATGACAGGGCGTAAGAAGTGAATGTAGAGATCTTCAAATCACTTTTGACAATATAAAAAACTTAATATCCAAGTAGAGTAGAGAAGGTTGGGTGTGGGAGAGCCTGGAATTAACGAGAACATTGAAGATGTCTTTACAACGAATGCAAAAATTAAGTGAGCAAGTCTGAGAGGTATCGCAGAGATAAGAATAGTTTGGAATTTGTGGATTAGGAAATAAATAGAGAAGAGCCTGTGAATATCAGGGAAAAGTGAGAAAAAGGGCCTGTTGGAGGCATGAATAAAGGAGAAATGCTGTGATAACTTTGTTAAATTTCAGATATTAATTGCCTGTCCAAAGAAGTACGTTTGATGCGTCATGAGAGCAGCTCCGAGCATGATGTGGGGGAGAAGAGGAGTGGGTGGCCTGGATTGTGTTGGGAAGAATGACAGAGGTTCCGATTCATCAGCTGCACTTCCCAAACTTCAGGCAGGTGCCATTTTTATCATATCCCTATACAACCTACGCGATTATTCAAATTGACTTTATGCAAAACCACTAGTCTTAGGCAACAATTCCATGAAATCATAGGTTTGACGTTCTAGATATATCTTTTTCCTGATACACAAAAATGTAGCTATAAAATGTCCGTCCTCGCCTCCCACAGCGGTGCTCACAAGGCAAAAGGGAGGAGAGTGTCGCAATCAGGAGCTGGTGTCTTCTCAAAGGATGAAAGAGAAGAGACACTGGAGTCAACAAGAAGTGGCCCTAGTAACTGCAACACAAGCACATTTACTATGATTGGAACATGAGAACCTGGGCTGTTTCTCATAGAAATGAAAGTCTAAACCAATTTTTTTAAAACTGTAAACTGTGACCCACTCATAGGTCATGAAATTAACTTAATGGGCCAACGACTATAGAATAATACTTTATTTTGAAATAAAATATAACATGATAGAAAAATAAATTTGCATTGCAGGTTGTCGAGGCTAAAGATTGTTTCAAGAAACTTGTCTTATATATGTGTGTGTGTGAGTAGTGGACAAGATTTTTTCCTTATTTTTTTATGATCATAGACTAGATAACAAAGAAATTGTGTGTATACCTTCTGACACCTCTTGGTTGAAGGATTTACTCATACGTATAAGACATGAGTTACAGGAAATGCTGCCTGCCACAAAGTACAATATAGATTGATGAATTTTAACACGATAGACAACGAAATAGAAGATGAAAATTTCATAGATATGGCATCAGATTTCACGTTGTAACTAACCTTTAAGAAACTAACACAGTGCCTTAGCTTGGGGCCAAAGCCAGTGTCACTTAAGAATGTCTTAGATGCAATAAAATTTATTCATTTTATTAAATCTCAACCCTTGAGTACATGATGTCTTTTTAATATTCTGTGTGATGAAAAAAGAAGTACACATAAAACGTTTCTGTTGCGTATGAAAATATGATGGCATTCTTGAGGAAAATGTGTGTGCCACTGGGAGCTTTTTAAATGAATCCCTGAAAAACCACGGTTATTTGGACTTGAGTATTTGGTAGACAAAAATGAACAAACTGAGCTGTTGCTTCAAGGAAAACAGCCGGCATATTTGTTGCCAATGATAAAATTTGAGTTTTTGGGCAAAAATGAGAATTTTGGAAACCTTTTATCTGCCACAATGAGCTTGACAGCTTCCCAATACTTGGAGACTTCTCTGGGAAGACAAGTGTTGTTATTAATAAATGTGTTTTAGATATTGTGTAATGAGATGTGTTCACATTTGGAAGATCTGTATAAATCAGTGAGTGACCCAATATTTTTCAAATGACCAATGCATGACATTACAAAATCACGCATGGGCGAAAGATCTATTCAAAGTACAATATAGATTAATGAATTTTAACATAATAGACTATGAAATAGACGACGGAAAGTTCATAGATATGGCATCAGATTCCACGTTGTAACTAACCTTTAAGAAACTACCACTTGTCCGCCAGGCTTAGCCATGATGTCACAAATGACTTGCTCAGTGAAATAAGCCAGGCACAGAAAGACAACTACCGCACGATCTCACTTACGTGTGAAACCCTGAAAAGTCGAACTTGGAGAAGCAGAGAGTAGAATGGAGGGTGTCACAGTCAGGGGTTCGGGCGGATGGGGAAGGGGAGATGCTGGTCAAAGGGTACGGAGTTTCAGTTAGACAGGAGGAGCAAGTTCTAGTGATCCATCACACAGAATGGTGACTATCGTTAATAATAAAGTATTGTGTATTCCAGAATTGCTAAGAGTAGATTTTAAACGTTCTCACCACAAAGAAATGATAAGTATGTGACGTGATAGATATGTTAACTTGACTGAATCACTCTGCAATGCATACATACACCGTAACATCACATTGGACCCCACAAATATATACAATTATTATTTGTCAGTTAAAAACAGACAAGAAACCACTACCACTTGTCAAGAAGGCTATCCACAATTATCTAAAGAGGCTATTAAAGTATCGCTCCCTTTGCTAACTGCCTGTCTGTGTAAGGCTGGGTTTTCTTCATGTACTTCAAGCAAAACAACGTATGGCGACAGATCAAATGCAGAAGCATACAGGAGAATCACACTGGGTTCCTTTAACCCAGACATTAAAGAGATTTGCAATAATGTAAAACAATGCCACTTTTCTCACTGCTTTTTAAGTTAGTTTTCATAAAGTATATTTATGATAATATATAATAAGTTTATTACTGATCTTTTTAGATAAATTAATACATATTTTAAAACTTCTCCGTTTTAATTTCTAATATGGTAAATATTCATAGATGCAGCCCACACCAATAAAAGCCCTTGGGCCTCAGTAATTACAAGCATAAAGAGGTGAGACCAACCAGTTTGAGAACTGCTGAACCACACAATAGCAACACCTAAAGCTCAGAAATAACTCATGTACTACTAAATAATACAAGTTAAAGGAAATACCCCTTTTCTCCTTTTCTCTGGATTTAATGTCCCTAGATTATGTTAGGTAGGCATTTCTTTCCATTTTTATTGCAAAACTCACTTTGATTATTAAAAGAAAAAACCTTAATCACCATAGTAGAGCCCAGTAGAGCTACAATCCAAATTTATATTACCTTTCATAAGCCAAGAAGTCCTGTTCCCTTTATCTCAACCATATCATTAGTAGTTTTTTCAATGTGAAAAAAAAATTACTATGATTGAAATAAAAGAAAATAAAGGCCAAGCTATGGCTGGCCTGGCTTTAGCAAAACAAAGCAAGGTAGTTTATCCACAGATTGCAAGGAAGAAAAGATTCACAAGGGGAGAGGGTGGGCCACAGAGTTTTTTTGAGTGTGTAAAGCCCATGCCCTCATTTATGTTAAGAAGAGGTGAAGAGATACACAACTCAAAGGATATTGAACTGAGGGCAAGGTTGTTATTTCAAACTGAATATTGAAGCCTTTACCCTAATTGCTTTGATTTTTAGAAAATGATTATTAGCAGCCTCCTTTTTTTATAGTTTAGGAAAGAGTATATATTTTCAAAATAACCCCAAATCTCCCAAATCCACCAAAATAAAAATGTACCTAAAAAATGCATACATTGAATTTTCCCGTATTGTGGGCATTTGCCAATTTTTAGGGTCACTAATGGTATGAAAAAGGAATAAGGACTATAATTTAGTGAACATGTTGAGTGACTCCTACAGACGTAATCAGACAATAGAAATGTCTTGCGTAGACCAGGTAGCAAACTATTTAAAAAAAAAATCTTTCAAAATGCAAGTACATTTTGGTCCTTGACTATTTTCTGATGAGAACTCTCAGGCTTTCTTTTGACCGAATGCTTGAATAGCTAAAAAAAATGCTTTAATATAGATGATTTATTTGCTATTTTAAATTAATCAATTTTATTTTCTGGGAACAAGCGGAAAAAAAACCACCAAAGGTACCACAGGGGGGTGGGGCTTACTATGCAATTTGCTTGTTAAAAAAATCAGCATTTTGCCTAAACACCTTTCCACGTACATATTTTAAAGTGCAAGGCACTTTAAGCTACTCTGGTGTTGACTAATATAACTTGAATCACCTTCAGTTCAAAAATAGGACAAAATTTGTCCTTATAAAGTGAGTTATGGATGATTAACAAAACACACATAATTTAGTTACTCCCACCCACCGCTCCGACAACCTGCACCTGCGCAACCTCGGGTTACCAGGATCCTGATCGTGGTCAGGAAGACGAAAAAGGTGACTGACAGGAATGATCTGGAAATTCTGTGTTTCATCTTACAGACTTCGTGCACTTCTCACTACAGGATGAGTCCAATCAGCTTGGTCCTTTCATATACTTATAATGACAGAAATATGTCAGATTTCTATTCGTAAAAAGAGATCGAACCCTATTTACACTGACAAATGCCCTCAGATAGGATACAATTTCACCTGTTTAAAAATTATCATCGTCTTATTTATTTTATTTATTTTTTTTGAAACAGAGTCTCACTCTGTTGCCTAGGCTAGAGTGCCGTGGTATCAGCCTAGCTCACAGCAACCTCCAACTCCTGGGCTCAAGCGATCCTTCTGCCTCAGCCTCCCGGGTAGCTGGGACTACAGGCATGCGCCACCATGCCCGGCTAATTTTTTCTATACATATATATTTTTAGTTGTCCAGATAATTTTTCTTTATATTTTTAGTAGAGACGGGGGTCTTGCTCTTGCTCAGGCTGGTCTCGAACTCCTGACCTTGAGCGATCCACCCGCCTCGGCCTCCCAGAGTGCTGGGATTACAGGTGTGAGCCACCGCACCCGGCCTCATCATTGTATTAGATATGTTAAACCATAGTACCTTCAAAATGAGAAGAATTTCTTTGTGTTTTTTAAATACTAGGGTTTGCTTTGTCTGTTTTTGGACAAATAAACCAATCATATTGAAATAGTCACACAATGGCCATTAGCTGACAACAGATTGCCAAGGAGCCGGAGTGCCTCTCCCACAGGTAACTGTGTCTCCAAGGAAGTACATCTTCACGTCCAATCACCACGTGGGGAGGACAAGGCTTACAAGAAAACCCTGCCCACCCCTCCCACACCGCGTCCGCTAGTCCCTAAGGCAATCACGTATCCTCATTAGCCTCCCCCGTCCTTAGCTCACGCTAAAACATGCTATTCTGTTTCTCCGGAGCACAGACGGACAAAGGTAGAACACGCTACACGACAAGCCTGTCTGCTGGTTCTCGCTCTCCAGTGTCAGTCATTCTATTTGCTTCCCGTGGGGGTCAAATGCACCCTGTCCCCAGACCCGCGCTCCCGCATCGTACAGAGGTTAAGATTTTTTTTAATGTTAATATTCGAGGTTTAACGTTATTATGATTGTGCAATTATCGACACCTGAGCCAAACCAGATAGTGTACTAAAATTAACTTTCCCTTTTGCGCAAGTTTATGTTTTCTGGGACTTTAATTTTCCACGTGACTATCACAAAACCATCGCCACACTGGGCCAAAGCCACAGGTGGTCTGTGGGTTTGTGCTCCTCCCCTGACACACACATCTCTCCGGGAGTCCAGGTGCGGGTCTCTCTGAGCCCTCCCACGAGTCCCTTCCAGTCAGCCTGGGACACCGCCCTCAGCCTCTCCTGGTTCCTGGGTCTTAACTTGGGCACTTGTTGTGAGGGACTGCGCGCTCTAGGAACTTCTTGAAGAGATATACGTGGGGAGGCACGTATTTTGGGGACCTCGCGTGTCTGAGAATGCCTTTCATTTTGTGCCCAGCCGAATGACCGATTTCGAAATCATTTCCCTCCATTCTGAAAGTGTGGCCCTTCCGCCCTCGGCTCTGCCCTTCAGAGCTCTCGACACCACTCTGGACTCACAGTCCCCTCCCCTTTTTTAGAGCGGACTTTCTTTTCCATCTCTTCTCTGCAAGCTTTTAAGATCATTTTTTATTGTTTTTCTTTTTATGAAACAGGTTGAGAAGGTAAGAATCATGTGTTTAAATCCCTGCTGTTGACATTTCATGGTGTGATATTGGTGTCAGTCTTTTTTTTCTTTCCCTTGTTTTTTCTTTTCATTTTGTTTCAATCTGGACACTCACGCCCTTCACTCATGGGAGACGCCCTTGTTCTTTCCCTTGTTTCTCCCACTGTCTTCCTCGTTCTTCCTCCCAGGGCTCCTAGAATTTAGAGGTTGAACCTCCTGGACTGATCCCCTCACTTACTTTCTTTTAAATCAATTTTTATCGTTCCCTTTTGGGTCTACTTTCTGGGAGATGTCATCAACTTCATCTCCAATACACGTACACAGGAATATACATATACACCTGTTCTCATACTTCGAATTTCTAAGAACTCCTCATCACAGAATCGCCCTATTTAAGACAACATCCTGCTCTGTTTTCATGGCTGCAGTTACCTTTCACGCCTTTGTTGCTTCCAGTGCCTTTTTTCTCTTTGATTTTGTCTCTGCCTTTCATAGTGGAGCTTTTCCTCAAATGCCAGGTTTTCTGCGGCTGCGTATTTCACATGGATGCCCCACACAGCTAGGCTGGGGGGTTGCGGGCCCGGGTGGGACTTGTTGGCCGGGGCCTTCACTACAGGGGGAGGAAAGTGGCAAGCCAACATTCTCAGCATGTGCTGGTCTTTTCTCTAAAGAGAAATTCTCCATTGCCCTGCTTGTGTGGGTGGGCACAGAGACAGCCTGGCTGCCAGCATTTGGGGAGCCAAGCCAGTGGCCGAGGGACCC